>JBAMHZ010000117.1:4014395-4025224 GCA_037177395.1 Alpinia galanga
CTTTGCCAGGGAGTATCAGAGCCTGTAAGAAAGCTGCCATCAAATGCGAGGAAGCAAAGTATGAACATTACTTTTTAGCTACCGGTGATAATGTTGGTCTGGATATTACTAATGCTAAAAAAGATAGCATTGATAAAATCAATGCGTTGGATTCCTAACACTAACACCACCTGGTCAGCTCCAATATGAGTTCATTTATACCTCTCCATTCCTTGTATTCTAATATTTTCAAATCACTCCTATTTCTATTTTGCTGTGTGTATGCTAGTTCAGGCTTTCGCCCTTGTACTTTGACAGTGAAATAGTCTGTACCTTCGATGAATACTTTAACCCGAATCAATGCGATAGTATTTTTGGTATTTGAGGCTCAATACACTTGCTTTTCTGCTGTCATAGATCATGTTTTCATGTACTGCTTATTATTCTGTATGTGTTTTAATCGAAAATACAACAAATATGTTGCCATGTTGGATAGTTCTTCCAATTTGCTCAGCCCTCAGTTTTTGGAATTGTCTACTGAAGGTCAGCAGCTAGGTTTTGGCCAGATTGAGTGGGGTTATAGGATTAGTTTTTTTTTATCAAGCCTAGCTCTAGATGAATATGTTAGATTGATGAGAGAGGAGCTTGAAATGTTGTGGGAAGCTTTGTCGTCAGCTTATGCTTGTGTAGAAATTTTTTTTCTTTCTTTCTTTTGCTGTGATTCTCATGTTCCGTTCTATAGACTTCAAAGTGTTAATCCAATTCGATGAATTTAGCCTGTATTGATTCATGTTAAAGTATATGCATCACTCATCCAGGTACACTTCAAAGAAGACTTGGTTTAAACCCTTTTTTCAAATATCTAATCCCAATTAAAAAGAACTTTACAAGAAGATCACTCTCTCTCTCTTTTTCCAATCGAATTGCTGCATTAAATCAACATTTTACATCTATGTATAAGATTATTTAAATAAAAAAATTAATACTATAAGAATCTATATAATATCCTTCCTTCCCCAATAACATCAGTAACACTTTCCTCTCACACAAGCAGATGGAAGTTTAAAAATAAAAAATTAAATAAATGCGACTATATTAATTACTCATTTATCTTTTTTTTCCCCCAATGAGCGATCTTGCTGGTCGAACGGCCTAATGGAGGCCGAGTCCATCTGCCAGACCTTGAGTGACTTGCACGTGATGTCGCCGGCGGTGGCATTGTTGAAGAGGAAGACTCGTGCCGCCCCATAAATGGCCCTCGTCGGGTACACCCTCGATGTTATGCATCTCCTTCCTCCTTGCGCAAAGCTCTCCACAATCGAATGATCCACCTTTACTCATTCAAATTCATCGAAATTTTAATATCCTAATGTTAAAAATTTTGATAAAGTTTTTCTGATCTGTTAATCGGATTACTCACCATTATCCTCAGCGACAAGGTTTCACCGTCAAGCACAGGAACTAAGCTCCCGTACACTCTCTTCACCAGATCACTTGCCACCGACGACCTAAATTTTGTAATTGCACACAAATTCATATAAAATAAACGGATCAATATGAAAAATCTAACAAATTGTTGGTTCTTGCCTGAGCTCATCCTGGCAGAAATGGGTGCTGATGCCGGCGCCGTCCGGTCTCCGACCGATGTAGAAATAAACTGCGGTCTGCTCCGACCTTTCCCGATCTGCCAACACAAGCAAGCCAAATGGACCGAGCGCGCCTCGGCCGGCGGCTCCATTGCTCGTGCTGCAATTGTATCCGATGTCGCCCTCGATTGTGTTCGCTAAAGCTGATTCGTTCACTGTGAACTCGGCGACGATGTCCAACTATCCACATATACATTTTATTAATTAATAAAGATTTTTTTAATTTTAAAAAATATTCTATCATCCAAACTCTTGGGATGAAGTGAGAAAACCGAAAACTGCGGTGCCCAAAGTGAAAATTTACCTTAAACCTAATTTAACTGTACTTAATGCACTAAAAGGGTGTTAGTTACGGTTATAACTGTACAATTTTATATAAGTAATAAATACCTGCGTGGCTGTTCCGACGTCTAAAGGCACAACGGAGCCGACGGCGACACTGATGTTGGTGAATTCTTTTCCGGCGATCCTCAACTTCTCCGCCTCCTCCACCGGCCACTGAAGGAGGTTGCTGCCGGTCTTCTGGTCGAGCACCACCGTTCTTGGGATGGCCTGCAAATTAACCCAAATTAGATAAAAGGGTATAAATGCAATATTGGATTTTTAAGGTGCCAATGTATATTATATGTTTTACGTTTTACTTTCCATTCAAACCCTCGAGTTCCGATTTTAAACATATCGGGCCAATCCGGTCACGTGGACGTACGACGTGCCGAAAATTACACTTTCTTTTCCTTAAAATTGCTGCCACGTGGATCGCGTGGATTTCGCAGTGCTGTCACATCCAATCACAGGGAAGGTTTTGAAATCCAATCCACACTCGTGGCTTAATTCGTGTCGGATGTCCGTGAGACGTGAGAGTTCGTGCAGTTATTAATAAATAGACAATTCAAAATTAGGAGGGACATTGCTTTTAAGGATGGTTTTACTTGTCGTGAAGGTAATTGTTTAAGATTAAAGTTCCTAATTGTATACTTAATTCTCAAACTCCAGATATCTTGGAATAATTGAAGAAAATTAAATAATTAACGGTACCTGAAGGGAGGCCCAACCCTTGGCTAGGTCAGTCCGCTCGCTGTCCGTCTCGCCGATCCAACCCCAAAGCACTCGCCTCTTCTTCGTCGGGTCAAAGAACGTCTTCGACGCGTAAAATTTACCGTAGTCGTACCGTTGACCGACGCCCACGTCGGACTCAGGGTCGTCCGGCGTCCATGCGTTTCGCGTGGCGTTGTACGTCCCGATCGCGTAGTAGTCGTGCTTGTCGTCGTCGAGGCTGGCCTTGAGCACGTGTTTCACGCCGGGGGCCGCCGGCGTCGAGGCATCGAGTCCCGCTGTCGATGCCGTCGCGACGGGGAAGAAGTCCACGCACTCCCACATCCCAGTGCCCTCCACCTCGTGCAGCGCGCCGGGGAGTAGCTCGTACTTGACGAAGTCGACCGTCCTGTACACCAGCGCGATCCCCGCGTGGTGCCGCGAGTCGTTCTTGGACCCGATCGCGACGAGCCACGCACCGTCGACGAGCCACGCGGTGGTCGGGTCGCGGAAGTCCTTCGGCTGGACTCCGGGCGGGGGGACGAGGACCGGGTTCGCCGCGTGCTTGACCCACGACTGCAAAAGCGGGTCAGTCGGGTCGGCCGGAAAGGCGAGGTTCTGGACCTGGACTGACTCGTTGGTGGAGCCGGTGTAGAGCATGGCGAGGCGGCCGTCCGGGAGGAGCGTGGCCGACCCGGTCCAGACTCCGTTGGCGTCGTACCAGTGGTCGGGAACCAAGGCGATGGGCAAGTAGCGCCAGTTGATCAAGTCCTTGGAGACGGCGTGCCCCCACGTTATGTTGCCCCAGACGGCGGAGTCCGGGTTGTACTGGTAGAACAGGTGGTACCATCCCTTGTAGTAAACGGGCCCTGCGATATTTCAATAATCGCAAAATTAGGGAAATTACTATTTAAAGCCCAACCAAGACAGCGCTGCCAACTCACCGTCGGGGTCTGATTTGGATACGCCGGCCATTCCGCATCGCAGCCACGCACGAAGAACAAGCGATCAAGAAAACACGACGACGATAAGATAATGAGAAGGAGAACAGAAATGGCATGCAATTAATCTTAAAGGAAAAGAAACAGGGAATAATGGATCAAGACCATTCATCCAATTCTTCTGGGGCTGGAAATGGAAGGAGGTGCGCTGCCAGAGGAGCATGTTGTTGGTCCAGGGATACCACGGCTGGGAGAAGAGTCTTGCGCCGGTGGACTTCTCGGAGACGCCGGCTGCAGGACCGCGGGAGAGCGGGAGGCGGACGGCCTTCTCCGGCCAGGCGCCATTCGCGTTTCCGGCGGCTTTTCGGGAGGCGAGTAAGTAGAGGAGGAGCGCGGCGGCGGCTCCGGCGACGGGGAGCCACAGGAGGAACTTCTTCTTGGCGAAGGAAGCGGGGCGGCGGTCCGGGTGGAGGAGAGGAGGATAAGAGGAAGGGAGGGAGGGAGAGGGCATGGCGGTGAATGGATCGAACAATGAATGCTGTAGTTGTGTGAAGGTTAATTATAGACAAGGGAAGGGAAGGGAAGGGAAGAGAAGGGAAGAGATGAAAGGGACTGATACTAATAAGATGGTGCATTCATTAATAGCAAACGAGCAAACTGCAAAGAAGAGGAGAAGGAGAAAGAGAAGACTGCTTAATTTCATATATTTTAAATTAAAAAAAATTAATTACTTAATTCAATTTTTGACTTTTCTTTATATATAATTATATGTGGTGATGGTGGAGGGAGGGTTTGAATTATGATGTGCTTGTCACGTGGGAAGTTTCAAAATAAATGTACATGGATTAAGTATATAATTTCGCAAGAAATATCGAACCTCCTCTCTAATTATTATTATTATTATTATTACAACAGATAATAATGCATTTTTAGAGTTTTAAATTAAGATTTTACACGAAAAAATAGATTATTAGTCATCATCATCAATTATTATTATTGTTAGCTTAATAAAGTGATCACTTTGCTCTAAATTCTAGCATTCTTGTGCTTGGTTTTTGATACATTAACTATCCAGATTTATTTATTTATTTTTGTTGAAACCCAACGGATAATATAAAATACAGAAATCTGAAGACAAAAAATAAAAACAAAAAAAATAAAAACAAATGTGGATATTAAGGCGTGTACGTGTATATAAGTCATATGTGGTGGATGAATCGTAGACACGAAGAAAAGTAATAAGGGAGACTTTTGACGGAGTCAACCCCGATCGATCATTCCACGCAACGTATTTGAATAATATAATAATGCAGCCATTTTTTAATTTCTTTGTCTAAATTATTTCGCTGTCAATTTTGAATCGGCATTTTTTAATTGAAAAATAAGAAAGAAAGAAAGAGAAGCGAAGTAAAAAAAACTAATTCGAGAAAAATAGACCTTTAGGAATTTTTGTTGTATATTTTTTATAATTAATATATAACATTTTACTTATTAAAACTAAGTAGTATGGTTGAAATGGAGAAAAACATTAGGTGTTTTATATGATTGTGAAATATTTTTAAAACTTAAAAAAATATATATAAAACAACGATTAGACCTGCTATGTTATATGTAGCTGAATGTTGGGCTACGACTCGAGCACATGAGTAGAAGATGAGAGTTGCAAAGATGAGGATGTTAAGATGGATGTGTGGACATACAAGGATGGACAGAATAAGAAATGAGAGCATTAGAGAGAAAGTCAGAGTTACATCTATTAAAGAAAAACTCTGAGAAACACGTTTAAGGTGGTACAGACATGTACTTACACGATCAATAAATACTCCAGTTAGGCGATGTGAAAGTATGACAAATACACACATCAAACGTGGAAGAGGAAGACCAAAAAAGACTTAGTTAACAACAATAAAACAAAATAAAATTTATTTAAATATAGATAATGGTATAGTGGGAGATAGAGTTCAATGGCATAGAAGGATCCATATAGCCGACCCCACCTAGTGGAATAAAGCGTTATTGATGTTGTATTATTTTTGAAATTCCCTCCCCTCCCTAATTTTTAGATTTTAAAATTAATTTTCATATTTTAAATTTAATTTAATAATTCTTTAGGCCGACACAAGCATGGTGTTGTGCTCAGGCTCAGACTAGGTGGGACAAACCCAATATTTGGTGCTGTGCAGCACGACCAATTTGGAGCTATGCCGGGCTTTTGGCAGGACATTGAAAAAACTGGGCTAAACAGGCCTGTGCCATTCCCAGTCCAAGTACAGTCTATTGACACCTCTAGTGTGAGCAACAGAAAATCACATAATTGCTCATATAGTGACCAATGACTTTTACTCAGGTAGTATAACTTTATTTATTGGTATTGTTGGACACTATGATCTTTGATTTTCTTTAATTCATGATTCGGCTTAACAATCATTTATTTGGAACTAGAAAAGCTCAGGTAGACCTTTCCACGGTAGCCTCTTGCAAAGCAGGATAAGAGACTACGTACAATAGATCATTTTCCGGGGCTCTGCATGAGCGGAGGTTTCATGCACCATACTGTCCCTTTTTTAAAATGGCTTAATTGTTATGACAACTCATCCTCACCTCTTAGATTTTCAGTGCAGTAAGTCATTGCACTGGCTATTTTCTGCGTCATGGGCATCATGGCTGCTATTTCAGTTTTTCTCCCATGGGGATAATGTATACTTGCTGGGATACATGCTGTTTTTCTATTTTGTTCTTGTATACTATATTTCCTTGTCTAGAAGTTGATAATGCTTTGCTATTATACACTGCAGTTTAGTCCTTTTGGCCATTACTTCGCTAGTTCTTCACATGATCGGACAGCTAGAATTTGGTCGATGGACAGAATACAACCTCTAAGGATAATGGCTGGACATCTTTCTGATGTTGATGTAAGTACGTTATGGTTGTCTTTACTTATAAGTTGGATGCCCTCATCTTGGTCTTCTTGGTTCCTAGCTTCTGTTATATTATCATATGAAATGGTCATCTTTTTTTCCATCCAGCAATCCAATAGCTTGGTACAACTGTTTGTGCACAGATCACTTGAATTTGAAGTGTTTCAATCAAAATCTTGTTGATCAAAAGTTATTCTAGAAAATCTCCTCCTAATTCTTGCTTATGACCTTTTAATTTTCTTACTTTACATTGATGTTGTCGTTAAAATTGTTTTGTATTTTATACTTCAGTTTTTCTTAGAAATTTCCTTCTAATTTTCATTTTTCTCCATTTAATTTTTGTACATTGATATGTCATTGAATTGTTTTGAAATTTTACTAGTCGATTTTCCACGTAGAGGTGTCAATTGGGTCAATCATGTGGGTTGGTCTAACATGGCACAGTTCAGATGCATATGATTGGCAGTGTGAGGCCCCCACTCCTAGGCCTCACAACCTGAATAGTTTTGAAATAATATTAATGTTGGTTTTTAATATTCAAACTTCTAATAATATTTAATAAAAATATCATTTTTAATATTATTTATTAAAAATTTTAAGATATTTTTGTAATTTTTAAAATAATTAAATATTAAAATGAGCCAGGCCTGTCATGCTGTGCTAGGCCTGACACGACTCCACCTTGGCTTGGCTCTTGCTGAGCGGGACAACCTGAATTGCCCTTAGTCTGCCCTAGCTTGACACAGCTTCTCATGATGGCTGCCTAGGCCTGAGCATTGCTCATCACAGGCACGGCCCATGACACCACAAATCTCGTCTTAATGTTCATTCTCTTATGCTGATGCACAGTGTGTTGTAGTAAAAACTGCTAATTTCTGAAAATTTAAGTTGTCATGACTGCTACTTGCTCTACCTTTGTTTGCTTACTCAGAGAAGCCTTCTCCTTCAAATATTGCCTAACACTAACTTAGCAAGTTTGGAAGAGCCCTTGGGCATAAGCCCAGGTCAAGTTTATGGATTCGTTGTTCCAGATGAACCACTTTTAACTTCACCTTGTGAAAGAATCTAGTAGATCGCAACGGTCTGTATAAGCCTTGTCTACTGGGGGCTCTTATATTTAACAATGCTGATACTCAAAGTCTCATTTTAAGTTGATTCATTTTTTTTTTCCGATTTGCCACTTTATACTTCTTTTACCAATAATAGATCTTTCCATGCAATTTTTTTCCTCATTGTTCCATATCTCCCATATTGTAGTCTATGGTTTTTGAAATTCCCTTAGTAGGTGGACTACTAATGGATGGCAATATGTGTTATCTAGTGTGTACAATGGCATACCAATTGTAATTACATTGCAACTGGCTCGAGTGACAAAACTGTTAGACTATGGGATGTACAAACTGGGGCATGTGCACGTATTTTCATTGGTCATAGGAGCACAATATTGTCATTGGCAATGTCTCCAGATGGGCGGTTTATGGCTTCTGGTGATGAAGATGGTGCAATCATGATATGGGATCTCTCAAATAGTCGCTGCATCTCCCCACTTATGGGGCACAATTCTTGCGTTTGGTCTCTTGCTTTCAGGTGATTTGTGAGCTTAATTCCTTCAATTTGCATTTTCTTATATTGATGAGCGGAGAAATACTTGTGGCATTCTGTTCTTAGTATTATCTTTGTTATGCTAATCCCAATCGAATATCAAATATGGTGCATTAGTAGATTATGGCATGTCTTTAAAAGCTGTTTTGAGCAATGAAAAGTGAAGGGATAGTTGAAAGTTTTGAGTTTACAGTATATTGATGAACATATTATGCACAAGGTACAGAATGATGGTTAAAATAACAAAGAAAAGAGTTTGGAGTTTCCGTAATTGTCATATGCTCCTTCGATAGAAATTATTTTTTAGGCCATAAAGGAAAAACAGAAATAGGTAGTTGGAAAATCTGTACTTATTCAGATTCAAGAGCTCGGCTATGGCAACTCAAAACTCAAGCAGCTACGCACTTCGAATTTGTAGTTCATGCACTTGCTGCCACTATAAATATGCATGATCTCAGTGCAGCGTGTTTCGTTGATACCTGTGTTTGTTAAGTTGATTTTAACTTTTACTAAATGGAGCTGTTCATGGTAATAAATGCATATGGCAGCCGTGAAGGTTCGCTGCTTGCTTCTGGATCCGCTGACTGTACAGTGAAATTATGGGATGTCACTTTCAGTGTCAAGGGACAGAAGGTAGAAGAGAGGTTAGTCTAATTTCATTTCATTTGATTGCTTTCTCGATCTGTATCTTACTGGTTCAGTACAGCTGAAATTGTCTTAAATTTTCTGTTCAGTAAAACTAACACCACGAGCCGCCTACGGTTATTGAGAGCTCTGCCTACCAAATCCACTCCTGTATATACATTACAGGTACAACTGCTCGGTTATGGTAACACATGATTGTCCTACTTCACTCATTGTACTAATAGTTCGATATTTGCTGGTAGTTCTCAAGAAGGAATCTTTTGTTTGCTGCTGGAGCACTTTCAAAATGCTAGATGAAATGTTTACTCCATAGTCGCAAATGATGGGTAAGTGCTACTAGACCTTCCTTAGGAATATATTTGAGTTTATCGCAGTCTTGAGGAAACAATTCTATTTATTTTCTTAAAGCCGCTCAAAGGATATCATTTTCGTTTAAAAATGACCTGAGATGGAAAACTTCTATCATATTTGCAAGGTTTTCAGGATCTGATTTCTAGTTTTATGCAAAATAAATAATGTTATGTTCTTCATTTCATCTACAATTTCGTACCTGATTGCAAAAAATTTTTGTGTGCAAGTGCATTCAATTGCCTGAATTTTTTCAGTATCGAATAAATTTCCTACTGTGCATTTTTTTTTCTTCTTCAGTTCCTCCGCTGCCTTCCACCGTGAGTTTGAAGATGGTTGAATTAGAACTATCAGGACCATTTTTGCGGAGCAGCAGAAGAAACCCCGACACTGCAGTGCACCAAGTACCGAAAGCCTTGCTGTTCATATCGAACAAGTAATTCTTAGATTGTTTCCATTCTCAGCGACTCATACTGATTGTTGTATCTATCACTCCTTAGATTTGTAGGGAGGTTGTTTCTTGCCAACTGTTTAAAGGTCTTGAATATTGTTAGGTTTTGAATTTAATATTCCATCGACGAGCTAAGAGAAAACAGTGGTCCAACAATTTGTGTGCGCATGAAACCCTCGTCGGTGGCGTTGTTTTGTGTTTATGACAATATGTGGACTCTTTATTGTCGGATGGAAGGCCCTTTTCTATCTTATTATTATTATTATTATTAACACTATGTTTTTAAATTTTGGCTCGATTATTTCTGAGAGTGACCGTTTTGATTTTATGATTTTTTTTTTATAATTTTTTTTAATCAATAGTAAGTACTCACTGTTTGATTCGTTCAATTTAGGCAATTCAATGTTGAAATCGTATTGAAGATAAATTCTTAAAATCATTCTGAATTGTGTGTAATGTGTTTTTTTTTTATTTTTTGTTTGCCTTACCGTGTCACTGTGTCAAACTGTGCCTACCTGCACAATATAAGGGTGGGCCCTATTGGATTCAGTATCCATCCCACTAATATAGCGTCTACGTGTCAGGTAGGTTAATATCGACTATCAAGTAGTTAGTGATATTTATGTGGGCCCCGATGAGCCACGAATAAGATCGGACTGTATAGTTTGGTAAAAGGAAAGAACGCCAGAAAAAAGGTGTTGGGTGCGTATCAACTACATGCATCCAAATCCTCCAAAAAACTTTCACTTCTCCCCCTCTAAAAATGTTATTTCTAGTTAAATTTTGGAAGCAAAATTTTTAATCATCTCACTTTAGCCAATAAATAAATAAAGAATATACCACATGTTCGATGAGCAAAATGATGCTAGAGAAAATTCCTTTATTTTAAAAAAAACTAAAGAAAATAAATTTTGATATTAGATTAAAAATAAAAGTTCAAAATTATTTTTACAGAGGTTTTTTTTTTCTTACACACAGAGAAGACGAAATTATGGTATTAAAATATGAAAATAAAAGCAAGAAGTATTGAATTTAAAAAAAAAATCTAAATCACATTTTGACACGTTTAAAATTTTGCGTACCTAATTGGAAATATAAATAATGTATGGAGGCTGAACGAAATTTCCCATTGAAATTAAATGAGCGAGGATTTGGGAGCTCGGAATGAGTGCGAGAGCAGTGATTGATAGATCTCGCTGCCAGATCTCGCATTGAGCTCTGTTCTGCTCCGATCCATCTCTCAGATGGTGTTATCGCGAACCATGGT
>JBAMHZ010000117.1:4059394-4076692 GCA_037177395.1 Alpinia galanga
TGGTACCTCTTGCTGCTGGCGAACCGATGCAGGAAGGTGATACTTAGGTCTTCAAAGGATTCAATGAATCAGAGCGGCAATCGGCTGAACCATCTCTAGGCTGGTATGACCAAGGTTGTCATGAAGATCCGACATTTAATCCCGTCGGCATACCAATATAATAGTGAAGTGTTTTTGAAACGGTCGAGATAATCTTCAGGGTTGGTTGACCCGTTGTATTCTCCTATTTGAATCGGCCGGTACTGTTTCAGCAATTCGTCTGTCAGAATATTGGGGGAGAAGGGGGTCTCCCGAGTACTTATCTCTGTAGTTACTGAGGTTTTTCCTTTCCAAAGGTCTCTGGGAGATGAGACTCTTCTAGGTACAGATTCTCGGGATTGACTTGGTGGGGCTACGAGGGGTAAGGATTCGGAAGAATAGGGGAGTACTTGCTCTGGATCCCCACTCTGAGGTAGATGCCGCTTCAGAATTTCCTCAACTGTAGCAGTGACAATTTTAGTAAGGTTCTCCCTTGTCAGTACTTCTTTTCCAGTGGAGCCTTGATTTACAGAATCCCCTTCGTGACTTCCCATCTTCACATCTTAGCTCAGATATTAATATGGTTTCCATAGGCGACGCTAATTATGTTTCAGCTGAGGACGAGAGGCAGGATCGTTGACTGACGAGGATCTTCGGGGGTAGGGCTCCGAGAAAGACTTAAAGGATGAAGAGTCTGCCCTCCTCTTCAGGCTATCCTGCAAAGTAAACAACAGGTGGGAGGGGGGGGGGAGGGGGGGGGGGCAAAAAAGTCTCAGGGGAATCCCCTCCGATGCTTAAGTCAGGCCGAGAGGAAAGGAAAGAAACAGTAGTAAAGAGGGAGCTGTCGATACCTTCCCCTCTTGCCTCCTCCTCCCTGCAATATATAGAGAAAGGGGGAAGGAGGCAAGAGCGTGCGGATGGGACATTCCCAAAGGTATAGAGGAGCTTATCGTCCTTCCCGTACAGAGGATCATGCTAGAATGTGGAAAAGGATATGGATAGAGATGTTATACAAACATGTTTGTACGGATTGGGACTTGGCCACACGGGTCTGCGTGACGTGGCACCGAGATATTTTATATGGAAGCCCACGTGGATACAACTCCCAGGTGAGACTCAAGCAGAGACTTAATCTCGATTGAAGTAGTAAGAACTGCTAAGACAAGACTCTTGTTGAGGTAAAGATGCTGCCAAGACAAGACTCTTGCCGAGGTAAAAATGCTGCCAAGACAAGACTTCTGCCAAAGTAAAGATGCTACTGAGACAATACTTTTGCCGAAGTAAAGGTGTTGCTGAGACAAAACTTTTGCTGAAGTAAAAGTGTTGCCAAGATAAGACTTCTGCCGAAGTAAAGATGTTACCGAAACAAAGAAGGGATTGAGTGTCTTGTCAACTTAATCCTGAGCCATTAGAGTCAACTTGGGTGGGGTTACCCTGAGTTTGTTCAGGCATCTTTGAGCACCTGTCTATCTTAACCATTGACTTATTTTTATGTGGCTAAATATGTCTCTGACAAATGGCTGAGTAATATTTCTATCACATCGTTATTTAACGATGCCATGAGAGGGCCGATGGTAGACGACACTGTCTTGTTCGGTTAATGTCGGAACTCATCCCCAATGTCAACGAAAAATTCCATAAGAATATATGATTCAGGTCAATATAAAAACATTATGAGAACTTGGGGTAAAGTTTTTTCCTGCGATACGAGTTAGTACTCCACCACATTTAAGTAGACATATCTAGATATCGAGTCATAGTATTTTATAGAAGCACCTATGGGAAATTTTGAGAAAAAAAAAAGTAACCTATTTTTTCACTACAAGATTGAATATCACAAAAGCTAATATATAGAATATCACAAGAGACTTGGATAATCTCAAAATGATATTGTAGTAAAATGACACTTTAAATGGATACTTCCACGTATCAAGTCATCAAGTTACAGTATTTTACAAATCTGATGGGAGATATAGAGAAACTATAATCGAGACTTATTTTGGAGCTACAAGGTTAAATGTTGGTTGTTCATAGACCATAGGCAACAATCATCAATACATTATATGAACTAGGAACAAATTTGCAAAGAACAATAGAGAAATCAATTTCTTCTATCTTAAGCTGAATACTTTGATATGAGCTTGTCCACGTGAATGATTATGTTATCGATGTTTGGCCGTACCGCAGGTTGAGGTTGTAACATCCATATTACAAACTGATGAAGAGTATCTGGGTATGGCGGTTTGGTCGTGGATGGCCACTTTATCTGTGCATTCATGATGGCTAACTGTAAGCTGCCTCCTGATTCAGTTAGCACATACTCAAAAGGCGATGATCCATACCTATCAAGACATGAAAGAGGTACCTTAAATATTGTTCGAGTTTTTGTAAGAGTAAAATAGTATGCATTTTGTTTCATTTTACTTAAAATCATGTGGAATATTGCCTGGTGAAAGGTTCCAATTTTCTGTGGATATCTCTTAAGAAAATACCATAGATATAAACTTTGAAAAGGAGCCAGTAATTCATGACGATGATGAGATAACTGATAATGTCTGAACATTATAAGCGAAGTTAAAGAATTCTTACATTACAGCGTATAAAGTACATCCAAGAGACCAAATATCTGTCCTCTCATCAATATCAGCATGGCTTGGACAGTCCCACAATTCCGGAGCTCGATAAGGTGCTGAACAATGCTCACTAGCCCATTCCTATAAGGAAATGCCAAATAGGTGAGTTGATAACATGTCCAAAAACTTGAGTTTGTGATAAACAAGGGACTAGAATTGGCAAATTCTGATAAAGGGCACAAAGAGAAGAGATCCTTCTTAAGCATCCTTATTGTGAGGCTCAAAATTCATCAGGATAAAGATCTTGAAAGGTGCAGTCTGCAAGTGCATTTGAGACTATCACAGTTTCATTATTTTGATTTTTTTTCTCTCTTTATTTTACTACCACCTCTAGCTTGGTGATGGTAACAAGCCATGTTCACCATGAAGTTTATGATTCGAATCCCACATATTTAGAACCTTTACGCACAATGTTTAGGTTATGTATCTTTTGACGATAATGTTTTGATATTTGTCCTTCCTTCTTGGAGATAGTATGGAACAATTCAGAAATATTTAAAAATATAATTTGGATAACTCCTACAAGTAAATATCCTTAAAAGAAAATTAACTCATACCTGTAGCTGTAATGCCTCTGACCTTGATCGGATTTCTTTTCTAGCAGGGCGAGCACTTCCAAAATCCATTAAAATAGCAACAGGAGGTTGTTCCTTAATCTCAGTGATGAGAACATTTCCAGGTTTCACATCATTATGAGCATATGGAGGATCAAAGCTGTGCATGTGCTTCAGACCAGCGCAGAGCTGTAGGCAATGGATTACATGTCATCCTAGTGTCTTTGCTTCAAATTAGATAGATTAAGAAAAGTGTAACACTGACAGTGATCTAAACAATGAAAAAACAAATGGATGTCTGGAACCGGTGCCTTAAATGAACCCTGTCATTGTTTCCAGATTGAAAAGTCATACTTGGAAGAACCCAATTGTTCTCTTGCCTCTTCCTAACACCAACCACCAAAGCTATATCGTCACCAACTTTCAACTTCCCTCTACGGATCTGTGTTATGGAAAGACTTTCTAGATTTTTAGCCCAGTTAAAGAAAAAAAAATTGATACACGGAGGGATAAGATTCATGAATACGCATCCAAAAAGTTGGGACAAACATGGGTGTATACTGATGATGATAATGATGTGTTTGATTGGGTGTATACCGATGTTTATAATTCATTCAACTGATTTAGAAATATTTTATCAATATCAATTGTTTGTGAATCACTTCTTTTCAGAAGGAAAAAAGCGATAAGGATGTGTTTTTTAAAAATGCTCAAGATCTGTTTCCTTTTTGGGATAAGGTATCAGGATATATATATTTTTTCACTTGAAACTGTTTTTGGTTAATTTATTTTTACACATTATGTATTTGTTTCATCAGAACTTACAATTCGTTTGCAAAATCTTCACTGGGGAAAAGGAGTGGCAAATTCAAACAAAATATGACAACCCCATAATACAAATAATAGAGAAGAACCAACGATTACATCTAAGCACTTCAACTTGCAATATTGATAAATTTCTTGGAAAGCAATTGAGCTCCTCAAATGCAGAATAAGTTTTGCACTTTGTTAGCTTATGCACTGTATACACATTCATAATGAAAGAATATGCATTTAAGTTTAACAAGGAAAACATGTACCTGTCTGAAAATCTGAAGAACAACAAGAGTTGGAAAGAATTCCTTTTTTGATTGCATGACTGTAACTATGTCAAGTAAGGTTCCATCCAGATGAACTGGGAACAACAAGTAGGCTTCATGTTTCTGAGAACCACCTTGTTTGTCCTGAAAAATGAAAATACATCCAATCATCGTTATGATATCTAAGAAAAGTAGCATGAGCGTATCTAAAAATCTTGATCTTCCTTTAACCAGTACAAAAAGGAACCTTTAGCTTCTAGGATATGAAAATGATAGCTTGTAAAAGATTTCTATAGCTGAAATCAACAACAATTTTCTGTGCGGTTCAGATTTCAGTTTTCTGAAAATGATAACAAATGCAACAACGTGATTTAAACTGTGCAATTTAATAATTATTTATGCATGATGATCATAAACTATCCATAATCTACTTTTTATGAGCTTCTCACTTTTTAATGATTAGCAAACTAGTAAGCCTCAGAGAAAATGACTAGGTAATGACAACAAGCTAGCTTGACCATGGAAGATTATTGAATCGTTTTTTTCTTCTGATAGAACAATTCCAGAGCAATGTAGAGATATTTTTAGTCTATCTAATGTTCCACAACCGAACACCAATGTTTCAAATTATCTCATAGTGCTTTTTATATAATGATCATAGTGCTTTTTATATAATGATCCATGGGTTTGACTGTTTGATAATATATGAAGAATCATTTTCAAAAAACTGAACAGTAATTGTTCATAAGAACAACAACAAACAAACAAACTATGAGTCCTAACTGTCTTGCATCAGCTTAATGGGTTTTATCCTGATGTTGACTCAAGTTAATATCCATAGTAAGTTGGTTTTCGTTGTGTTAAGTAGAGTTCTCTTTTGCCACCTCTCCTCTGCTTCTCACATTTTCATACTAATTGCTCCAACTTGTACAAAAGTACCTTAGTTGGAATGATTGCATGATCTAGGAGGGGAAGCAAATTTGGATGGCTAAACTGGGAAGAGACACGAATCTCCTGCTTAACCAACTCCAGCTGCTCCTGTGTTTGAATGATTACTTTTTTCATCGCGTACGTTCCATGATCTGATGACATTCACAAACATGAAATAGCATCAATTCAAGCATTAAAATATAAAAAGAACTTTGTCCCATCTTGTAGCTTTATTAATTGGACAAACAAAGCACCGCCGAAGTAAAATAAAGAGCAAATCAGAAAGTTCAAAAGAGGTTTCCTTCTAAATTATTCGATTAGAAATCGCCCATAAGCAATTCAATCTAGCTCCAAAAAGACGATCTTGGCGCGAACATAAAATGATAAAAAATTGAGAGCAACCCGATCGTACGATGATATCTAATTGCATTAGTCGCTTTGTAAACTGGTCAGATAAATCACCATTCAAGCAAAATCAAGAACAAAAAAAAAAAGTTGCCAAAGGGTTCCTTCTAAACAAATCGATCGGAAACAACACATTTGCAATTCTTCAAACTAAATCCAAAAGAAAACGATCTCGACGCAGAAATACAACGAATGGAACTCAAGCCCAAGTCGCAACTGCAAAATGCCAGATCCGAGAAGCTGAAGTCCAATCGAAACATGCCAGATCCAGGATCGACGGTTGGCAGGAAAGCGCGCAGACCGATCGGATCTGGCGGCAGAAATACCTGATATGTGGGCGGGATTGCTGGACTTCTTGCCGGCGAGACCGGAGGCGCCTTCGGCGACGACCTCCTTGACGAGGAAGACGAAGGCGAAACCACCCTCGCCGATCTGCCGCACGATCCGGAAGCGGTTCTCGTTGATCCAGACGTCGGCACCAGCGTTGGCGGAATCATAAAAGCCGCTCAGACCAGAGAACGAGCATCCCATCTTGCTTCGTCTCTTCGAGTTGCTCAGCTCCGAATCAATCCTCTCCGGTCAAATCCTCCAATTTATATCCCCTGTTTTTTGCTCGGTAGGAATTGGGTAATTTTCAAAATAATATGTTTTTCTAAAAAAGCCCTTAACAATTCTCCAAAACTTTGAATACCTCAAAGATAAAGATCCCCTCACATGATTTGACAGTTATAAAAAGGGGTAAATAAGAATCGACCTTTAACTGTATTGCCTGGACACAATAAAAGACTAGCACCCCGCCTAGGAATTAACCCGTGCTCTATTCTATGATCTCTGCGCACCGTGTTAGTCAGCCCGTGAGACGACCAAAAAAAAAAAAACCCTTAACTATGATTTGATATCCGGATGCCTCCTTTTTTTTTTTTTAAATTTAAATACATATCCTCAAAATGCTCTTTTTCTCGATCGATAAATGAGTAATCTTGAGAGAAAAATTAAAAGAGGCCCATTTTAATATATAACAGTTTAATAAATACTTTAAAATACATTATTAAATATTAAAAATTACTTTTAAAACTATTTTTTATGCTTTATTTTTTTAAAAATGTGAATCGGAGAAAAAAAAGATACAAGTGGCAAAAAAATTCTAAAGGGAAAAAGAAAATAAAAATAAAAGATTCTTGTAAAATTGTAGCTGTCAGAAAGGCTTATTTTGTCTTATTTTAAATATAAAAATAGATATACGAATAAATTTTTAAATCCATTTATTTATTATTTTAATATGAATAAATAGAAAGAAAAAAAAAGAAGTATATTTAATTCACCCTTTTTCTTCGTCGGTGAGGTCTCACATGTCTTTGCTGGAATAATCTCGCCTTCAGTGGATCTTGACTTAGAAAACCAAGAAATGTATAAAGATCTACCATATCTAATAGATTAGCTTATAAAAAAACAATCAAATTATTCTTTTTATAAAAATACTGTAGAAAACAGGTTGTGATGTAGTTTGACAACATTGCATCACTCATTATTGTTATTTGGTTCTCAAAATAGTGGCTGTTCTAACTAAAACTGACAGATTAGTTAACAACATCTACCACTAGTTTTCTCGACTTGACGACCGATCACTTCAAACGTCGATAATAGGCAGCTTGGAGAAGAGCAAGCGACAGAACGAAAATCCATTTGAACCCCATATGCAACGACAGAACAACTTTACTTGGAATCAAACAATACAAGGAAAACAAAATCCAATTCAATAATAGAAGCGAATTCTTGGGAATTAGAAGATCCGATCATGTATGTGGACAAGTGGAACTTAATTTTTCAAGGCATTTCACTAAATTGTCCTTGAAGTTTTTGCGCCCCAAAATAAACATCAGAAAGTATTTAATACAACAGAGGTAAAGGGAGCTTGCATAGAAGTGGATGGAATCAGAAATCCTGTGTTCTTCATGGTGGCTTTGATTATGCAATAACTATTCATGTGTTTAGCTATAAAAATGAACTCAGAATATCAAATTCTACCGAATTGTTATTCGCTAGTCACTGATCTTCATAGTTACTAGTAGAAAGAACAATTATCAGCTTTCTCTCTTCCATTTTTGGCTCTGCTGCCCAAGACAAGAAGGTAACGACATCCTTTCCCATCTAGAATAAAAACAAGCAACAGAAGATTTACATATAGAAGCAAAGATCACAGCTGGAGAATATCGCGCTGCATCTAACAACCAAAACTTTTGAAAATGCTACTTGGGATTCAGTGGCAGGAGTACCATCTTCATATTCTACAGCATCATCGATGAGCATTTTGGGCATAGCTATTGCACCACCTGGGAAGTATGGATTATAATGCAGCCCTTATCAAATCTACATTTCCAATTATGATGTCATCAAATACAATGAAGAAACTCGAGATCCCATGACAAGCACAAGGACCATGGGATATTGAATATACTAATGTCAGGTCCTAATTAAGTTTGTTGATTATTTAGACATGAAAATCATATATGAAATGTGCATTGTTGCATCATAAAAGTTGTATTGAGTAATTATTGTAACCTTACCACAATGCTAGATGGAGGATCACGGTAACCAGTAAGAAGAGCAAACACATAGTTTTGGCCATTGTGCCGCGCCTGACAAGGAGACAAGAAGAGATAAAAAAAAAAAAACTAAATAGAAGGTGATCAAATTCGATAAAGCACTTTACCTTGGTGATCAGGCTAAGGTCTGGAGGATATGCCCCCCCATTTGCAAATCTGGCTGCTTGTTCGTTTGGATATGGCTGTGGGAAGCGGTCACTTAATTTACCGGGGCGAGTAAACATTTCTCCTTCATCATTAGGACCATCAACCACCTCAATCTCTGCTGCCATTGCCTTTGTCTCTTCTTCTGTGTAAGCCACACCCACAAGATCTCGATACGAAACAAGAGACATTGAATGGCAAGAAGCACAAACTTGCTGATAAACTTGATGACCACGGCGAATCCTGATTGTAATTATTAAATTATTTCACTATGAGTGGATCATATAAGATGTACTAGGTTTTGTTTGTATACGATGGATAAACTACATCAATGTTAGGTTCTGTTTCAAAGATGATTGTAGGTAGTTGAATATTAAAACCATAAGGTGCAAAAGAAAAACAATTAATCATTAAGGCCGTGTTTACTTAGATGGTACAGAACCAAAATGGAGGTGGAGAAAATAGGCGAATAAGATTTTTTACTTGGGTGAATTGATGTGTAAAAAGGGAAATAAAGGAAGGATCACTCACACTCTCCTTTTGAAGAATGAAGCACAAAATATCATTATACCCTCTGATCATTAGCCACGCATCAACAGGCCACTATCAGAGGTCACTAAACCATCTCTGGGCATCATTAAACTGCCAGCAAGATCGTTGTCAAACAATTTCCAGTTGCTACCAAACCTTTGTTGGACCACGCCAACCATCTTTCCAACTTGGAATGGAGAAGTTGAAGAGGAATATAGATGGAATTTTCCATTCCCTTCCCCCTTTTCTCAATCACAAATCCTCCAAATAGACAAAGCATAGAGCATGAAATGGCATTTGCTAGCTTCCTAATGATACATGGCTAAAGATTAGTACTACCACCAAGATATGAAAATGTAATTCTTCAAAGTTCTTATTCATCAAACTATAACCAAATTCAAAGAGTGCAACAATTATTTCATACATAAGCAGAGAAAGATCTCATTATGAAAAAGAAAACAAAGTACAAAACATGAAGAGTGAAATTTGAGATTGTTCAACTCACGATGCATGGTCATAAGAACTAAGAATGCCTTTGTGAGGCCATGGATAGTTAGGTGCTGGTAAGCCATGTTCTGCTTCATCTGCTGACGTAATAGTACCAAAGCTGAGAATACCAGAAATACCTACTCCAATTAGTGCCAATGCACTCAGTGACATCATGCTAGATGAACCAGCAGCAGCATCCTGCCGTAATGTCGAAAAGAAAGATGGAGTCTGTGTACAAAGGAACAAATTGAAACACCATTACTTCTCAAATCAAAAAGATACACAGAGAACCTCGGGTTTTTCAGACAATATAAAATGAAAAAATAAAAGCTGACCCCATCTAGTGAGATAAGACTTGATCTAAAACGAAAAAAGAAAATCAATGGACAAGATATCCAAGTTAAGAATAGACAATTATGTAGACAAAAAATTTCCAAGTGCAATCTCTCAATAGTTGTTTAT
The DNA here is from genome assembly GCA_037177395.1 of Alpinia galanga. Taxonomy (NCBI): domain Eukaryota; kingdom Viridiplantae; phylum Streptophyta; class Magnoliopsida; order Zingiberales; family Zingiberaceae; genus Alpinia; species Alpinia galanga. Next base: position 4,069,243 of record JBAMHZ010000117.1, read on the forward strand.
GAATCTGGTCTTTTATTACAACAGATATTTACTAATAATTACCAATCAAACTCAGTTGGCAACGAGCACAACTAAGATTGCAGGTGCAGCTCAGAGAAAGAGATGATGTAACATATGAAGTTGTAGCAGCCCATAGCAAGGGAAATTCTCCTCTTTTGGTACTGCTCATTTTAGAAGGCTGACAAAGGTTGTCTACCCATTATGCAAAATAACACTGGGGGAGTCCCCAGTTTGAAATGTAGATATTAGAGAACCTTCAAGACATGCCCAGATTTTAATCACCAGCAGTAGACATTAAGCTTTTTATAGAAAGGCCAAGTATACAATTTCATATGTAATTAAGAAGACAGGACAAATCTTCCAATACCATCTCTCACTTGACAATAATATCTGTCAAATTAGAAAGGGAACATAATCCATGTAGGAAATTCCCCAAAACAAGTAGGCAACCACTGGAAACATGGTCAGAGACGCTAACCAGATTATGACTATGACAGAAAATTGAGGTGTGTTCCTTATGGAAATGATGAACTCTCTATCGAGAAGTATTTCTCTCTCATTATAATACATTGATTCAAATTGGGAAATAAATTGAGCCTGCCCACTCAACCTACAAACAAAAGAAAACCAACTTATTCGGCCTTGCTACCACCACTCTAGATCAATTGCCACAGTGAATTTGTGAAGTAGCAATCAACCATAAAAGTTACCTATACTTGTTGAATGCTGCCCAATAAAATATGAAAATTAAGAAAAAACGTATACTACTGTATTTCCTTACACATCAGTCTACAGTGATATGCAATTTCTAATGGAAAAATCAATGGAGATCACATCATTGTATTTGATGGAAGTTGAAAATTTCACTTAATCATGAACAAAAGAGTCACAAAAGAAAACATTAATAAAACAATCAAAGAAGATTAGAAACCATGTTGATCACTACCGTGTCAACATGTTTAACTTCAAAACAAGCTGAACACAAAAAAGTGATACTCACGGATCATTTCTTCTTATAGAGGTGGCTGTCATCAAGCCACTTGATTTCAATGAAACAGAATTTAATAACCCTCAACTAAACCTGTATAATATAATCCTGAAACTACTTGTATGTCAAACATATAGTCTGAAGAATCCACTCTATCTAAATGCAGTAAGATAAGCCCACAATGATCATATGCTACAGAGATAACCAATTGAACATCACTGGCCTCAATGAAGGCTAAATGACTGTATTTCATAATTAGGCAGTTGACAACTGGAAATCTTTCAGTCATTTCAATTATGAGGTTATCAGCATCTGAAAATTGACTCGTGATCTAACTCTAGTCCACCAATGTTGTAATTCCATAAAACTGTTCTGGTGTTCTATTGAAAGCTCACAAAGAATGATTGTCATGCACCAATGATGAACGCTAAACAAGACACGTAACAAAATGGAACTAGAGATGTAAACCAACAAAGATAGAACAAGTCAAGAAGAGTTACTGAAGATTGGAATTGAAATGTCTTTTGCAAAAGCTGGTTGATGCCCCTTCCAGCAGCCATTTAATCAATTGTTCACCAAAAGAACCCTAACAATTCCACTGAGAAGCAAAGATTTACAATTTAAAACAGCTACATTAGATCTATGAAAGGCCTTATCATTATTAAACAACAATAGCAACAACAGTATTTAAATACATATCTGAAACCACAGAATGCAACTCGGAATCAAACAGAACCATCCACCTTAATATTTACTAGTGAAAAGAAATAATAATAAAGAGTAAGTGGAGCAGGAACATGATAAAAAAAAGCATCAAAATGACTGCTGATTCTAGATAGAATTATAGAAGTTCCATGTATAGACTGCAAATCCGGATTCCAGTACCACTCCCATTCAGAATCAGTAAATTTTTGCATAAAAGTCTCGTCTCCCATATATCCACAAGCAGTTTCGAGCGAAGTGCTAGTGCCAAGAGATTGTGTAACTAAAATAATTATTCATAATAAAACTTCCCTGAAGAGAAAAAGGATATCTTTCCGAACCTCCAGCAATGTACGGCCCATTGCGTTTCGATATCAACGACTCGACAAAGCTAAGAACCGAGAGAAAAAACGAGTACGACTGCAGCATTTTAGGTCCAAAATTTCTACAAAAATCGAGCAAAGAACAAGAGGTAGCCTATGATCCTGAAGCGAAGTGACATGCATCTCAAGTAAATCACACTCTAAATCAGCACAAAACATCCATGGCCAAGAACTGGGCAATCATGGGAACAAAATACGATATAGCAGCGACTAGATCTGGAGTGAGATTGAGCAGGAAAGGTGCAGCAAAGGATCGAAGAGCAAACCTGGCGAAGAGTGGATCAGCGCAGTGTTTTGGTTGCCGTGGGAAGACCGCTTCGCCCTTCTCTTCTTTGGATAGTTTTTTTATTTTTATTTTTATTTTATTCTGTTGGGAAGGTGAAGGAAATCCGTAATCATTGAACCAGCGGTCCGTGTCCCACTAACCGGGCCCTTCCGGTTCAATCCTTCCGGTTCACGATCAAATCTGCCACACCCATCGAGCTCCGTCGAGGGCAGCGTCTAAAAACCGGACTGGATCGGCTCCACGACGCCGGTTCACCGTCCACGAGAGAAGGCTCCGGGACATTGGGGGGAGTCGTCGTCCTCCGACGGTGGTTGCTCATGGAGAGAGCGCGGTCTCCTGCTTCGAATCTCTTGCCTTTCCTTCTCTTCCTCATCGGGAGGGTCAGCTGTTCACTTGAGTCGACCCTCGGCCGGACCTTACCGCTGCCCGCTACCGATGGCCTCTGCGCTGCGCTCATCCACCCTTCTGGCTACCCCTGCTCTGAATACACGGTGCTGAATCTCGCTCTCTTGTTCTTTGATTTGTTAATAACTGGCGAAAACTTCGACTTGTTATAGGATGATTGTTCGTTGACCGCTCTTTGGGGAAAATTGTTTGTTCACAAAAAGCAATGGTGTGTGTATTCTGGGGGTTATGGGATTTATTGAGCATCCCACACAGATTGGGGGACCAAGGAAACTCTGGATTACTGCTGGGCTGCTTTCAGACTTGATTGATTATATTTTGTTGATATTTGCTGACTGTTATTGGTTGTATGTTTCTGCTTGCATTATCTATGACCAACAATGAATAACTATTACCTGATTCCAAACGGCCCTTCGTCTCCCATAGAGAAAATGGTAACACCACATCACCTTAGCTGAATATATGAATTTGAGTCAGTGACAATACTTTTCATAAAGTTAAGGATCTTAGGAGCCCATATTTAAAAGTATAAGGAAATGAAAATGAACAAAAAAGACTCATCAGGCACAATTTAACTTTGGGGAAGTATTTTACATTGGAAAGTTGACATTGTCAGTGTAAGATGATTTTTCTAATATGAGGACCGAATAGAAACAAGGGTGAAAAAGAATAATTGGTTTGTTTATCCAAATTCAACATTATTGTGTAAATATCTCTGCAAAAATGTTTATTGAGAGGGATACAATGGTTTACAATTCTGGACTGTGAAATGGTGACATTCTTGTAATCCTATGCATCAAACTCCCCCTTAAGAACCACTATGATTGCTTTATAAAGTTGGTTATACAACATCTAAGATTTAGCGAGTGGTCCATTTTGTTGTCTATCAATATTTTCGATTAAAAATGTGAGTTTTGTCTTATTTGTGTGTATAAGTCACTATGAGAGATACCATGGTTAACCAGAAAATGGTGACTTTCTGGTAATCCTATGCATCAAATTCCTTCTTAAGAACGGCTATGATTGCTTTTATATAGTTTGTTATAAAACATGGCAATTTGGATTCATTTTATTATTTATCAATATTTTATTAATGTGAATTTTTGTCTTATTTGTGTGTATTAGATAACCACTGTACTAGATTTCTTTTGTCTTATCTTGTCTTTACTTAATGTCTTGTGTAATCATTGAATCAATTATCTTGAAGTTGCTTAATGGTTGCATGGTCATAAATACAATTAACTCAGTTTTACTGGATGATTTCCTTTTGGCTGAGACCTCAAGCTATTGGTTGTGTGCTTAGTGAGATTGCAAATCAGTTTGCTGTGTCTCTCTCATTTATTTAGTTAAAGAATTGTATCAGCATATACAAGGCTGCTACAGCTGTGTTGATCTTTTTAAGATTTGCCAAGAAGTGAAAAGTATTATTGTGTTTTTAGTTTTTTTTTCATTCTACTTATGTGCTTCTGATTTGTTAGCATAAAATTAGGTGATTCTTTTGATGACATTATTGAGCTTGATGGGTTAGCAAACTAAAAGCTTCTCTTCAGTTTTTTGAAACAGAACTTCAACTGCTGATGGATGAGTGAAAATTGCAGGTTGAGACTAAAGATGGTTATCTTTTGTCTATTCAACGTGTTCAGCATGGGAAAAAAACTTTAGGAGGAATGCCTCGTCCTCCAGTTTTCCTCCAACATGGCCTATTTCAGGTATTAACTCAGAGGATCATTTTTCATGTGATTCCTCTGTTGTTAAAGGCTTTTATCCTGGCTGCATTTTTTTTTATTATCAACCTGATTCTCATTTGCTGCATGTTTGATCATGTGGGTGTCTCCCAAATTTGAACATTGTTCATAGTATTTTCATATTCTTTTTCTTTTGTCTTCTCATGTGAACAGGGTGGTGATACATGGTTCGCAAATTCATTTGAGCAGTCACTAGGTTTCATCCTTGCAGATAATGGTTTTGATGTTTGGGTTGGAAATGTACGTGGCACAAGATGGAGCCATGGTCATCATACCAGTTTATCTGTTCATGAGAAGGTTTGCCTTTTTATTTCATTACCTTGTTAATACATAATTCCCTTCTCTTGTACTCTTTATTTCAAAGTATCTTGGTGATGATGTTAGTCCTTGTGTTTCCTATTTGCTCTTCTAATTCTTATTCGGTTCCTTATATTTTATGTACTAGTTTAGTTTCTAACTTTAATCCTTTGACTAATTTTCCAGGCATTTTGGGATTGGAGTTGGCAGGAATTGGCGCAGTATGACTTGCAAGCTATGATAAGCTATGTATACTCTGTTACAAATTCCAAAGTTTTCTACGTAGGCCATTCCCAGGCATGTTTCATCTCCTTGGTCATTTATTTATTTTCTCCATTAGGATATTTCAATGTTTATTGTTTGAGGACAGAAGTAATGACCCGTGTAAATTGCTTTTGTTCTACAATCGACAGGGAACTATTATGGGTTTAGCTGCCTTCACCATGCCAGATATTGTTGAGATGGTTGACGCTGCTGCTCTACTCTGTCCTATTTCATATTTAGATCATATCACTTCAACTTTTGTCCTTAGAGCAGTATCTCTTCATCTCGATCAGGTAACCTTTGTGAATCCATAGTTCTTTGAGGGGAGCATCCAATGCATTGAATTTGAATTGTTATGTTGTTTCTCCATCGTAGATGCTTCTGAGCTTGGGCATTCATGAACTAAATTTCCGAAGGTATGGTTTAATTTGCCAGATTCTTTTGGATTGAAAATAAGTGGTCTCGTCATATCATACTGACTTAGTCATGGAGAACAAATATCATACACAGTGATATGGGCATTCAGATATTGGACTCAATTTGTGATGGCCACATAGATTGCAATGATTTGCTGGCTTCAATAACAGGTTGGCTACTTATCATGTATCTGGTTCGTTTTTAAATGTCTAGAAATTCACTGATCCCCTTGCTCTTTTTATTCGATCATTTGAGAGGTTGGGCCACATTTATTATAGGCCTTGATGTGGGCCTAAAGCGAGGGACCCACAAAAGCGTGGAGTCATGCCCGCATAATTCGATAAGGGGTCGCATAGGGGATCAGGAAGTGTAGTAGGCCTAAGTATACCGAGTCAGGAGTGAATCCACTTGGGAGGAGTAGTAGGCCTAAGTATATCGAGTCGGAAGTGAAGCCACTTGGGAGGAGCAGTAGGCCTAAGTGTACCGAGTTAAGAGTGAAGCCACTCGAGAGGAGCAGTAGGCTTAAGTCTACCGAATCGAGAGTGAAGCCATTTGGGAGGAGTAGTAGGCCTAAGTGTATCGAGTCAGAAGTGAAGCCACTCGTGAGGAGCACGAGGCCTAAGTATACCGAGTCGGGAGGGAAGCCACTCGGGAAGAATAGTAGGCCTGAGTATACCGGGTCGGGAATGTAGCAACTACAAAGAAGGGGACCCGAGAATCCTGGGGCCTAGGGCCATAGAGGAAACCTCCTCTACATATTTGGTCCTCTTAACGACCTCTGCCTCTGGAGATAAACCCTAGCTTACATGGCATGCCACGTGGAGATTCCCGGCAGAGATTGTCCCCTAATGGCCTATCAAAAGGCATCAGGGAGGCGCATGAGAAGGTGGTGAAGAAACCTTGAAGATGCTATAAAAAGACAGGTTAAGGTAAGGCGAAGGGGGCTGGCAATTCATATAGTGAAAGATTTCACTACTTTCTTTTATCATCTTCCTCACCTTCCTGTCTAACTTAAGCATTGGAGGGTCGTTAGCCTGAGGGCCGGCGGTTATCTGACGCATGTTAACTTTAGTAGGACAGTAGTGAGGATATTATTGCGGCCGTGAGAACTCATTTTCTCCAAAAAAAAAAAAAGCTCGGCAAGAAGGGCCACGCGAAGGCGACCGCATCAATTGACACCGTCTGTGGGAAAACTTCACTAAGTAAGACGTAGAGATGAGGTTGAATGAAGTGCGGTCCTCGGCCTCAGAACCAGTAGAAGCCTCAATCAGCTTGACTCATTGCCAGTTGGCGACCATCGTCTAGAAGGCTTTCAAAGAAGCGTTAGACCAGAGGGGAGGAATAATTGACCCATCCCCTCTTGACCGGAGAGAGGAGAACGAAGTCAACCATGGAGGAAGGGAGCAAACCCCTGCTATGGAGCAGTGGCCGGTTCCATAAGAGGAAGGGAATATTAGAGGATTGCTGCCTAGCGAAGGAGCATGTCCCTGCATGGGCTATCCCTCGCAGAGGAGAAGAGGAGCAAGGAGAAAGTCATTTGGCAACCTACCAAGCTTGAAGGAAGTCGTCTCCCTTCGTGGAAGAAATCCTGGCGAAAGATCTGCTTGTTGGCTTTCGATCTCCTCATTTGAGAGAGTACGATGGCACGACTGATCTAGAGGACCATCTTTGTAAGTTTGAGAATGCCGCTACCTTACACAGATATTCGAACTCTATCAAGTGCCGGGTGTTTGTGATTACATTAGTAGGTGTAGCCCAGAAGTGGTTTCAGCTTCTACGCCTAAGATCTTTGACATGTTTCGACAAGCTCTGCAGTGCCTTTTTGAAGCATTTCGCCAGTTGTAAGAGGTATCAACCTACTACTTCAGTTTGCTTACCGTGAAGCATGAGCCTATGGAAGACCTCCGAAAGTATATCCAGAGAGTCACCAGAACTGCCCTGGAGGTACCAACGGCCACCCCTG
>JBAMHZ010000117.1:4149774-4164683 GCA_037177395.1 Alpinia galanga
ATTATTATATTTATTCAAATGACACATCAATGAAGTAAATACAATAACCATAAACTTTGCCTTTATTATTAAAATATGATACAAAAATTCCCTTATCAATCATCTCACAATTGACACCAAGAGCTCATACTAACAAAAACACATGTTATAAGAAGAGTAAATAGTTTTATTCGAGCTAGAGAAACCACTCACAATCATCAGGCTTGACATAAGCCCTTACCACGAGAACATACATTACTTATACCATCAGATCACAAGAAGACTTGAATTATAACATTAGCACAAATAAAAACTAGTTGGCCAGATGGAAATAAGCTCATTCACTTTTCCATGAAGATAGAGGTGGTGTATCAGAGTCTTTCCATGTAGTCGCTTGCTCAGGGTATCTATCGCCCTTAACAACATCCTCTGAAGCATACGATTCAAGCTCAGCCATTTCCTCTGGTGTGAGTTTTACAGACAATGCTCCAATGTTCTGGTTCAAGTTCACAATCTTTGTTGTGCCAGGTATTGGGCACACATCACTTCCTTGATGATGAACCCATGCCAGTGCCAGTTGCGAGGGAGTGCATCCCTTCCTCTTTGCCATGTCATTTACACGTTCAAAAATGACTGCATTCTGAGCCAGATTCTCTGGCTGGAACCGTGGCAAATACTACATGTAACAAGAGAAAAATCTATTAGCTAGAAACTAAGAATATATATTTTGAATGAGGTTAAATATTGGTGTGCCATCAAATTCAATGCTTAAACTGGAGAATAAGTATTTAGTCCTCATGTAGACCAATCTAGCAAGCAACCAATTCCCATAAATTTTACTCAAATTTTGTTGATGAGTATAGTATCTCCACTCAAGTTGTATCTTTGCATAATTACCATTGATAATCTTTCACAACTTCAACATGCTTTTATATATTTCGTCAAGAAACAGCCATTGGAAAGTATCACCTCACCTTGCGTAAATCCTGCTCGGGTGCATTTTCGATTAACTTAGTTCCAGAAGAAAAGAAGCCACGTCCGAGAGGGCTGTATGCAACAATTCCGATACCAAGTTCCCTGGAGAAAAAAAATGAAATAATGTTACCGGGCAATGTCATAGAAAAGAAGTAATATATGAATCAGAGATTGGGAGAGCTTTACCTGCAAGTAGGAATTATATCTTCTTCGACATCTCTTGACCACAAAGACCACTCTAATTGGACAGCAGTTATTGGGTGAACAGCATGTGCCCTCCTGATTGTTGAAGCAGAGGCCTCAGACAATCCGATGTATTTTATTTTTCCTTCTTCAACTAGTTCCTTAAGTGCTCCGATCTATAATACACGAGTGATATAAAATTTAATGGAGAAGGGATTTTCAGAGGACAAGTCAAGCTGGATGAAGCGGAGAAATTAAGGCAGGAGCAGGATCGAAATAATCGCAAGGTTTGATACATGATCGGAAAAGAAAATCGGAAACTGACCGTGACTTCGATGGGAACTCTGGAATCGATGCGGTGCTGGTAATAGAGATCGATGCAATCGACGCCAAGCCTCTGCAAGCTGGCCTGGCAGGCGGACCTCACGTAGGCCGGATCCCCTCGGATCTCCCTCTTCCCGTCTTCCAAGTAGTATGCGAACTTGGAGGCCAGTTTCACCTTGTCCCTCACGCCTCCTTGCACCGCCTAAAGATTAGCGAAGAAGACGATCACGATGAATGCCTAGAGGATGGGGGGAGTGGGAGCGAGGCGAAGAAGGTAGGGGTACCTTGCCGAGGAGGATCTCGTTGGTGTAGGGTCCGTACATGTCGGAGGTGTCGAGAAAAGTGACGCCGGAGTTGACGGCGTGGTGGATGAGAGCGATCATGTCGGCGTCGGGTTTGGGGGGCCCGTAGAAGGCGGACATGCCCATGCAACCGAGACCCTGACGGGAGACCTCCAGCCCCTGAGAGCCAAGCTTCATGCGCCCAACGCCTGCCGATGCTGCCATCGTCCTCCTCCTCGGCTTCTAGTCGGCACTAAGCAGCTAGCAGCGTGGATGGGTGCGGCGATGGCCATACCGATGGGATGTGTGCTAGTTAAATAACGAGGGCGATGATGGCTGCGTCGTGGGGGCGGCGTTGACCCTTTCGTTAGAGCTGTCACGCCGATCTAGGACCGACGGATTAATTCATCATAAATTTAATATTTAATAGATAAAAATAAATCAGTCTATTATTTTAATAGATTAAAAATTTTTCAATTCAATCCAATTCAAAATGGATTCTAGATTAGACGGGCTGACCTACAGAGTATAATTTTATTATATATTAAATTTTTTTTATTCTTATCAAATTTAATTTATAACTATTTGATCCTTTATAGTACATACGGAAGTCATCCTAATATTCTTTCTACTTTTCTAGTAATACAGGGTGTGATATATATTTGGTATTTTATTTCTTTCTTTTCTTCAAATATCTAATTAGTTGCTTTCTAATAATAAAATTTCTTTCAATTTCTTTTCTCTATTAATCTCGTCTTATTTTCTACCGTTGGATTCGAGAAATATAAGAAGCATTTAGAAATTTTATTTTTTGATATATTTATTTTTATTGACCATTATGATCAAAAATTGTATGCTCTTTCTCAAGTACAGAATGACTCTGTTTTAGACTTGACACGTTGCATCATGATATTTCAATTGAAAAATATAATTTTTAATTTTTTCAATTTATGGGTTTACCCACGGTGGGCTTGGGTTAGTCCGTCTTAATCCGTAATTCATACAGGTTAATCTTTTTAAGTCCACGATAAACTTAGATTGATAAATTTTAATTTAATTTATTTAAATTATTTGATAAAATGAATCAATCAAATAGACTTAATCCAAACTGATAAATGTACCTCTTGTATCATGTGGAGGTGAAAGTTCTAGAAACACAAAAGGGAGAAAGCGCAACAGGCAAGGGGAAAGTTCTTCCGCTGAAAGGTGTGAACGGTTAACTCTGTTCCACATTTTGCAATTTCAATTTACTTAAATGCAATTTGACTCAATGCTTATTCAAATCAGTTTCACCTTAGGAATAGCATATTCTAAGCGCTGTCTACGTGCCAAGCATCATGATGTGATTCTGATTATGACATTTTGCCAAATCTTAGACTAACTAATCTAATGTTCTAGAAGTACAAAGAAAGAACCGACAGTCGCATCCAAGTGTAGACAGTTTGAAAGCAATTTTGTTTTATCCATGCTTTCAGCATTGTCTGTGCGGTGTCTTTGCAATATTTGACATTGTTATCTTGAAGGCCAAGGAGCAGAGCCACAGTTCAAAGATGTTCCATGAAAATTTTCCTACATTATTTTATTTATCCTCCATCATCTCTAACATAATATAACTTGACTATAATAGGACATTATCGAGGTTTGAAAGGGACACACTCATGAGCTCAGTTATGTTTGAAATTCGACCAAAAATTGCTTTGTAAATCAGTGTGTGCTTGCAAACGTTCACCTACAGTAGTAGATTGCTATTTCATTTTGAGTATAATTGTTAACATGAGTTAATAACTAATCTTAAACTTACAGCGCTTTAAAGACAATGGATGAGGAAAAGGACGGGATGCACACATCAATGTATACGATATGGATTTGGCCTCCAGGAGCGACCCGGTCACCACGTAGATTGGACCCCATCGCTGCTACATACGTTGCATCGGGATCTGCATAAACGAGTTAGCCTTAGCCTCCTCGATGGCGAGGTGCACCATTTCCGATCCAGGTAAAGCTCGGCCACCCATTTTCTATCGCTGCGGATATCCGCTGGTGCTGCCAACGCCGCGCGCCCGGAGCTGGAGGACCTCCTCGTACCTCAACCAACCAGCTCTTTAAAGTCAAGATGTTGGCCACGATGGACTCCTCGCTAGCTATCCGCTTGCGCCACTGCGCTAGCGGCGGTGCCTGTCCTCAGCCGCCGCCGCCGCCTGCGTCGCCACCTCAGGCGATTGTGTCGCTTGTCGTCGAGGCATTCCCCAGGTTCCCGTCACGAGGCAAGAGGAGTGTTTCTGGAGGAGGCTTCGGGTGAACTCTTGCCCTCTCCTTTTTTTTTTTTTTGTTTTGTTTTGTTTTGTTAATGACGCCTTCGATTCTTAATCGCTTTTCTTGGAAATGCTCACTAGGATCTTTATTGATAGCTGCTTTCAATCTCGCTGGGGTCTTCCTCTTTCTTCCAGAGTTCGTTCTTTGCAAGGCGATGCAGGTCCACTGTCGGATTCACCGAAAAACAAATCATTCTGGGATGGTAAAATAGCATTGATTCTCGATCTATGTTCTCACTGGGCAATGTAGTGCAATAAGCAACAGAAAGTAACAATGCATCCAAAATGACAATTAGCCAAAGAGTACACACATGATTCGGCAGATAAACTCACATATAAATTTTTTAAATCAAATTTACTTTGAAAATCCCTTGCAAGAGCAATGATGAAAACCACAACAGAGAAATCCACTAAACAGTACTATCCTTACAACTATTTTATATAGCTCTTACCAAATTAATCAATCCAAGCATATCATGGCATACTGCAACTAAAAAGGCAATGGTGCCTAAGTTATCTCTGATGTTAAAAATGATATGAAATGATATGCCCTGTGCAAAAATGTTCTCCACATCTACAACACCTCAGATCATGATGAAGGCCTGATTTGTCACTTACTTTGGCTGTTGCAAACTCTCCAAGATGTGTGTTCACATTCTTTGATGATTCTTCTCCTTCTCTCAGGAATTTTAGAGAAATTTGTTCACAAAGCCGACTATATTGTTTATACCTGACCTGCGAGACACATAAAGCATATCTAGTGATTCAACTCTTTATGAATAAGGAACAATTGAATTTCCTTTTTCTGTCACCAGAAGTGGACTAAAATCATTATATACCTTAGACACCATAAAGCATATCTGGTGACTCGACTCTTCGTGCATAAGGAACAATTGAATTTCCTTTTTCTGTCTCCAGAAGTGAACTAAAATCATTATCTACTTTAGACACCATAAAGCATATCTAGTGACAAATAACTAACAATGCATGAAATAATGTTATAGGCACCACTTCACTGACCTCATTATCTATCTTCTTTTAACCTCTTAACTTCTGCTTTATTAGCTTGCAATTCCCCTTAAAGTTCCCAAGTTTTTAACAATGAGATGTTTCTTTTTTCTATACTCTTTGTGGCTTGCCACCCAACTTATATTTGCCCTAAGGTTTCTTGCTTTTTTCTTTTGCCCTTAGTTATGATGCATTTCCTGAAAATAATACTATCTTGTTGGTTTCATGTTATAGAGGTATAGGTAGTCACTCATTCATTAAGATTCATGCCTTATTGGTCGGCATTGTTGCTTGTCTTGGTCCCAGATCTAATTTCAATAATACATTCAGAAAGGAGTACTAAAATTGCATTTTTGAGATTGGTCCTCATAGATATCTAGATATCTGAAGGGCCATAATCATATTTTTCATTATTCTTGATTGCCAAAATCTAAATATCTAATCATTATTTCTTGTAATACAAGTGAATTCACATATGCTCATCTCAGTGTAGGCATTATGATCTCCATATTAAATGGACACGCAAAACTTATACTAAATTAAGGCTGAAGCCAATCTAAGCGTTGTACAGTCTTATGCCATATTAAATGGATAGTCAACTCAATTCCTATTCTCAAATGAAATTTCTTCCCGACTATTGAAAGCTGAAGGCAATGGTGTTGTACAATCATATTTTTCTTTGATAATGTCATGCAATGTGTTGTACAATCTTATTTTTCTTTGATAATGTCGTAAAAAGCCTAATAAGTCACGTTTGCAATTTAGATTTTAAATCTCTTTTTATGTTGCAATTTGACATGTATATGTCATGCCTAGGTGAACAGCAAAGCAACTATTATCTTTTCAGGATTCACTGATGATGTAGTGGATCAGAATATTGTTTTCCCTTATTTACCATACTTAACTGATGAGCATGGAGGTACACTGAAATACTTGTTTAACTGTTGTGATATCCATTACACTGGGAAAAAAAAACTTTTTCCCCCTTTTTTTCTGCTCACTTATGTTTTTCATGATACACTTTGGACAGATATTTATTTTGAGGTGGGTAATGAGAAAGAAATTCTGCAAACTCTGATCGCAGATGATAAATTAGTGGTATTATACTATTAATTCCTAATGAATACGTTGCCTTTTCTATTTTTCTAGGCTTCACCATCAAATTAATTGTAGTGCAGCAAGTTATAATTGGCTTGGACAATGTGGAAATGCTACCAGAAATGGACCTATTAGGGCCAGCTGATCTTGATTATGGAGTCGAAGAAAGTTCTAGTGATGAAAGTGCCAGTGATGAAGAATATGAAGAGGTTTGGGGACAAGATGATCCTGTGATATTAATTTTATTGTTTTTTGTGACTGCATATTGAAGATGTCATTGTTAGTATTTCTTGGGCAGAATGTTGTCCTCATTCATGAAGATGAAATAGATGAGATTCTCTCTGATGATTTAAGCAATTGGACAAACTTGGAAACAATGCGATCTTGTCACCCTATGTATTTTGCTAAGAAAATGGAGGAGGTGCATAGAATGCATATTTGTTTATTTTACATGAAAGCTTTATATGTTCATGTGCAGTCTTTAGCCACACAAGTTTCATTATTCTTCTTCTTCTCAGTCTATATCAAGTGATAACTTGGATTGGATGGATCAACCTTCTGCTACCATTGTCATTCGAGGTCACCTGAGACCTGCTTTTGTTGAGGAGAGCACAAATATCAAGAAGATTCCATATAGTGGTATAGAATAGATATGCTTCTTCCAACTTTGGAAAAATGATAGAGAATCTTATGCTATAAAATATCTTTTTTCTGGTAACTTTGCTCGATTAATGACCAAGTAGCATGTTTGTCATGCAGGAGAATCAGATAATGACAGAAATTCAAGTAATGGAGCTGCTTTTTATAAATTGGAGATGATTAGTATTCAGATAGTTTCTGCATATGGAAACCAGGCATGTTTTCCTTAACAAAAATCCGACTGTAGTAGCACTGCAGCACTTTTCCTTAACAGAAATCTGACTGTAGTAGCATTGTAGCACTTTTCTTTGTCAAAATCTGACCATAGTAGCATTTTAACACACCAAAATGCATCTCTGGAGTTTCCCAATCTCAGTTTGCATCCAAACTTGAAACAATCAGATAGTTGCACACTTTTTCAAATGTTAGCCAAATTTTATCTCAAAAAGCATGTCTATCTCTAAAAGGTTTATATAAATTTATATGGCAATATCTGTCAGGAGGGTTATTGTTGCAGGTGTCCATTATGTAAATCACAATCAATTTGAAAATAAGATTGTCACTACTGATAATTTGTGAATAGTTGTTGTGCCCATTTTAGTTGTCTAAATCTACTATGGAGATTTCTCCCCATTCCTTTTACACTAGCATGTCCTATTAAAGATCAGTAATCATTGGTGAAAATCTTATGTTCCATTTCTCTCACTTGGATTCCATTGTTTTGGTTCTTGGTTGGGTTTTACACATGGTTCACTTTGTTTTTTTAAATTCCAAGTTGTTTCCTTTGTCTAATGCTCAGTAAACATATTCCTGGATGTTTACTTACAGTTTACTGTGAAAATTCAAGACTTTCTGGAAGCTCAACCAGATGTTCTTGCACATTCAGCTGCTAACATTTTATCTCGTCTAAAAGCTGGTGGTGAGAAGATCTCACAAGCCCTTAAAAACCTATGCTTGAGGCAAAAGGGTATCAAAGTGGAGGTAATGTGGTAGCCATCTACAATTTCATTCATGTCGTTAGATAAGACAAGATACCTTGTTTAGTTTAAGGCATATGTCTTATAGAATTGGTTATTTATATAAAGTTATTCATATTTAAGGATTATAAATACATGGACAATTCTATACAATAACATAATAGGAATACACTATTCTCTCTTTCCCCTAAATTTTGCAGGGTATCGGAGCCACCCTTTTATGATTTACAAAGAAGTATTCCTCTAAGGAGGAGACCTTGTCTTTGTATCCTCTTGTCTTTCTTCTTTTGCAGCAAGCACACCCCCTTCTAACATTATAGTAGCATAATAAGGATTTTAGGGAAAGAGGGGGAATACAAGATTTGTTGTGAAAAAGGATGGCCATCTCCTCTTTATATAGACGATCCAATAAGAGCAAGTCGGAGAAAAGATTTGACTTGGTAAAACGTCAATCAGGTTTGTCCAATCGGAAGAGTTGCTTTTATGTAAATTTATTTATTAAATAAATAATAAAATAAATTGAAAGCTTAGACTTTTGTATAATATGGGGTTAACTAGTTGCTTTTTAAAGCTTAAAACTTCGCTTGATATGATAGTTTATGTTGAAATGTGTGGAGTTAGCCACATTTTGAACTACACCACTTTTAAATCGACATCTACTAAAACATACAGCATTTGAAAATGTGATGTTATGGTGCACGTTAAAGTAATGGTCATTATATGCACCTTGATTTTTTTAATGTAATGGTTGCTGTGTGCACCTTGATTTTTTATGACGACTTTTAAGAGGGTCCAGTTCCCAGCCATGACTGTATATACATATCCTGACATAGAACCCCTAGCAGAATATGTGTAGAATAACCTCTCATGGAAATTACAACTTTGGATCTCTTTAAGAAATTTATAAAAACTCATTTAACATCTATCTAGGAGTATAAATGATTATCATAGATATGAGGTATGGAGTTCTTATTATATAGAACTTTATCCATGAAAGTGCTTATTTTTAATTTCTTATGTGGACTTTTTGACAAACAAATCAAGTTGTTATAAACTCATTGAACCTCCTTCTTGAGCAAATTTCTATTGGGCTTGATAAAATGGATTACAACCCTATTTTACCTTTTAGTAAAGCAATTTTTTCACACATATCAAATAATATAGTACTACCACATAAAATATTTACTATCATAAGATATGCACACATAATGCAAAACAAAAATGACAGTTTTAGAGCATCTATGTCTTAAATCTATATCCTAGAAATTTATCAAACTATTTGTTGCATGTTGGTAATCAAACAATCAGTTATTGTTTATTTTATAAGATGACCTTATTCAAATAAAAATTGATACTCATTAATGCCAAATAAGATACTCTTTTTCAGTGTCATCCAATCAGCAAAAAAATGGAATAAACATATTCAGCATTAAATAAAAAAAATATAATGTAGAATATGATTAGTGCATGAAATTATTGTACTTCCACAATTTCATATATAGGAGTTAGCATTAGTCATGCACCCCTACATATAAGGATGAGCAAATTCCTATTGTACTTACACAAGAATGAACCACTGCATTCCACCTATAGCCCTAAGACATGGCGTTACTTAGCAGACTTGATAAATCACATTTTAATCCCCCATATCCATTTTTTTTCTCAATTAAGATACTGGAAAGTTAAGATCCTTGCAATGACTGAAATAGTGCAATTGCATTACCACATTAGAAAATTCAAATTCTAGAAAATAATTTTAAGATAGATCTGAATTTTGATTCCAGGATTTGAGGATCTTAGCAGACGAAATCAGATATAGGCCATAAAGATTTAAATTCTGGCTTTCAAAATTTCTAACATATTTTAACATCTTCGGCCCATAAAGATTAAGATTCCAGCTTTCTGTTTGCCCTGTAGAAAACTTTTCAGTAGATTTGTTGTTTCTGTTCTCCTTTGTAGATGCAACATCTTCTGCACACTCATATTGTTCAAGTAGTGTTACAAGGGGAAGTATATGGAGGTTGTGAGCAATTCAGTGGAAGAAATTGTAGTTGTGTATGACAGCAAATAATGCCGGAGCTAGATGGAGAAGCACCTTTTCTCACAACACAACCACCAAAACTACTATGAGGACTTTTGGAGAACACGAGATCTGCCACTGCTAGCTTCTTCTTGCAACTCGACAATGAACTTCTACAGATGCGAGCATTGCAACTGACAACCTCTACTAGTGACTCCATGACTTGTTTATGACTGTTCCTCATGTTGATGCCAACACAACCACAACAGACCTATGCTGGCCTTCATGCACTGTTAACTATATCTAGAGTTTTTTTATTAAGGTCAAACGGATCATCGCTTGCGTGGTTTGTTAACTTAAGTTTTGTTTCTTTTGTGTGCAGATATGATATTTTCTTTTTGTTGTTTTTTGTTTATGTTTTTGCTTGTGAGTGTTATTTTAGTTTATACACAGTTCGGAAATAAATAATATCTATGAAGCTTCTGCTTGAGCTGCTGTGTTAGATAATATAGGAAACTTAGTTTGAGGTATAGCTAGTTTCATGCTTATGTAGTTGGTTATTTAAATAGACTTAGTCAATCTTTAAGGTTTATGAATACACCAGTTGTCTACAATACCATACTCTCCTTTAGCCAAATTCTATGCATATTATTGTTTGAGTCAAAAGGAGATGTGAAGTGGTATCTGGTGGAGGCAGCTGCGAACACTAAGGGAATTTGCTACTCATTATCTAATTGACCAACCAATAGAAGAATCCCCAATTTGACCTCTATTAGATGTCAATGTTTGGAGTTGGTTTGGGTAACATAATGGACTAGTAAAAGGCCACAAAGCTACATACGTACAGTTAATAAGATACATTTAAATGGACAACAATAAACAGTTAACCAAATTAGAAACCATCAACCATTTTTGAAGCTTTTGTGGTTTGCAATTGTGTTTCTCTTTTATGCACTTTAGAAGTTAAAATGTTTCTTCACTTCTTGGCCTTCTAAACTTTTTTTTCTTAGTTAACCTATGTGATAGTGAATTATCATAAAAGATGAGGACCTGTAGCCAGATGGATGCATTGTTTGGAAATTACTTGATTTATATCTGTTAACTCAATGCTGAGCTATATTGCAACACCATGGTTGCTTTTTGGCTCTTCTAGTTGACTGAGACCTGATGCAAGACTCCTTCAATAACTTGTAATCTATTATGGTGAGAAGTTGCAGTCTAAGGGGCTGTGCAGCTTTGTAGAGAATATACCGAGTTTTCTGTAGAAGTATCCATTGTACTCTAAGGTCTAATTATTTTTCTCTTTCTTGATTTTGCTGTGAAGGTTGTGACAAAAATTTTAGTACTCAATCTGTTAAATTACATTGTTATTGGTTCTGTATTTATGTCTTCAATTTTTTTTTATCAATTCTTTTATTTGGAGCTTCTCACAAGATTCTCTTATGTCAATACCTCATTACTCGAGTAAAGTGCATTTCTCACTTGGAGATTCAGCATTATAATGTTTCCATGTATTGATTCCATGCCATCAATCAACTTCCTAAATATTATAATTTAACCTATCTTTATTTTTGAGATCCTATGTTTTTGTGCTTCAGGAGGCTGTTGCAATTGGAATTGATAGTCTTGGTTTCGACTTGAGAATTTGCTCTGGAAGGCAAGTTCAAACCTTGAGATTTTCATTTGACACACAAGTAAGCTTTTGCTCAACTCATTAGTAAGTTTCAATTTTTTTTGTTCTTTCTTGGATATTTCTGTTTTCAAAAATTTGTGAAGATGGATTTCATAACCAGATCTAGTAAGAAATTTGAAAATTAACAAAACCATAAGAAGGAATTGATGACTTAGGTATGATTTGATACTAATAAAAATGCCACACCTTGAAACGGGGTTTGACCTTTACTCTTTTGGGGAAGGGTACTTCCCTATCACTTGAGTAGATTAAGTATATTATAGGGGATTCTAGGACAAGAGCATCTAGAACAACTCAATTTTCAAAATCTTGTTCCAAGCCAAAGTTTCAGTGGTTGGCTTGAAACAAGTTGGTACCATATTTGAGTGCCAACAACAAGTGTTGATGGCATTGGGAATGGGGAAAGGAAGAAGATGAAGAAAAAGAAAAGAAGGGATGGACATCTATGTTCCTAGAGGAGCTATTCTATGGTGTCATCCTTTAGTTGACAGGCCAAAGCAAGACAGTTTTGGTACCATGCCGAAGTGCCAACACTGGTGTCAATGGTGAATCAGGTGTGGAGGGAGGAAGGTGGAGGTAGTTATGTTCCTGGAGCAAGTATTCCATGGATTCTTTCTTTAGTTAATGGAAATTGTTCTAGCTTTCTGCCCCTCTAGAACTATTTATGGAAATTCTTTCTTATGCGATCCTCGCAGAGTTGTTCATGAGTTAAGTAAAATCCTTTGTGGAGTTGTCTTACATGGTCCTTACCTCATTTTCACGAATTGTTATACTCCTCACATAGTTGTACCAAGTCATCACAGAGCTTGAAGAAGCCATTTCTGTTGTTGAAGATGTTTTCAGATCTTGCGGAGTTGGTTCTTAGCCATCGCAGAGGAGAAATTGTTCAAAGTCCTCTCTTGCAGAAGTTGTTCATGGAATGCTTGCATGTTGAAGAAAACTCTTGTTCA
Source organism: Alpinia galanga (assembly GCA_037177395.1). Classification (NCBI taxonomy): domain Eukaryota; kingdom Viridiplantae; phylum Streptophyta; class Magnoliopsida; order Zingiberales; family Zingiberaceae; genus Alpinia; species Alpinia galanga. The sequence continues at coordinate 4,162,214 of JBAMHZ010000117.1, forward strand.
CCTATCTCAGCCCATTCTACTTCCAAATCAACGAGCTGGATGAGATGTTTCACTTGTGTTGACATATTTCAAACCATAGGACAACATCTCATCAGATGTGATAAATCCCGTTGTATGCTCCTGAACCCTCATATGTGGCAAATCTACATCCAGCCAGAAGTAGTTTCAATAGCATGGTTTAACTGACAAGTTTCGCATTTGTCTCTCTGTATAAAATTTTACTGCATGAACTATATTCATCCATGGATGTCATAAGCAACATATAAGAACAAACCATGTAGAGATTGACAAAAATGATGTTGTTTGAAAAAGAAATGAAAAATATTAGAAGACAATGTGCACATTATTATCTCTATGACTTGCTGGACTAACAAATTCAACACATAAATAGAGCAAGAAAGTTTTTAGCTGATGAAGGAATTGTTACTGTAGGGAACCAATAACATTAACCATGTCCACCGTGAATAACTAGATGGTGAAAGAAATATGAAGGAAAATAAGTAGAAAAAACATACAAAAATACAAAGTGCTTTGGTATATTCAAATAGTCAGTTTAATAGACCAAAACATATAACAACATTTTGGCTGTGTGACGTGACTTTTTGAGATTTTGCCCGGTTGAGCATGCTTTTGTTACAAATAAAAAAGGAAAACGGCAATATATTACTAAGGGCTTCCATCCTTCTCAAGGCAATGAAAGGTGATGTCTCATGAGGGACAAATAATGGTTGTCCCTGAATAAATACCATGTGAAAGGCAAAATATTGTTGGCTGGTGGATTCCTATACCATAATCTTTCAAAGAAAATGAAATCAGATTGCAGTTGAAATATGAAACTGAAACACTTCCAGTCTTGAAATTCTTGTATCCTACAAGTTTGAAACTGCTCTCTATAAGAGCAGGCTTCCTTGAAGGACTTGACTAAAAAAATGGGCAGATTGGTGCACGAAGCTCCCACCATATGAGATTCTGGAGGAGGGTCTATTGTACATAGTCTTATCTTGCTTTGCAAGAGGTTATTTTTAGGACTTGAATCCATGACCTGTAGATCAAAGGCAACAACTTTACCGTTGCGCCAAAGTTTCCCTTCTTGAAGGACTTGACTATGATGTCAAAATGCCCATGGATAATTCTTCAATTAATCTTATTAAAGGGAATAAGAAGATAACAGCAACCAACAGTTTTTATTTAGCATGGTGAATTTTACTCGTATTATCTATCAAGCATTGACTTTCTCACTTGTCATAGTGGCTTCAGTCTCAAAGCTATACAAGAACACAACTTTAACGCCATTTTATATCACATACTCTGAAGTCTGCATATGGAATATAATGGCCCTTTAACTTTTGGAAGGCCATGAAAGACAATGCCATATTGCCATCACAATGATTATACACCTTTTCTCTTCGATGTTGGTTTTTTCAAGAGATATTTTCTCTCTGTGTGCCCTTGATTTAGGATAATTATTTCTCTGCATTTTTGCCAACTGAGAATGCCAAAGCAGATTTGTTGGTGCTAGCATTTTCCAAACGGCTTACCATATGAAATCTTTTGTATGTCCACTTGTTTAACCAACTCTGAGATTTTTAATGCAAATTTGGAATTATTAATAAACAACAGAAGATCCATTATCTTGACTTTCAATGCTACTATCAAACTCCGTCTTCATTTTATCTATAGCAAATATAAAACAATCTATTTTTATGGTTCTCAGTTGATAAAATCACATTTTATGGGTAACACCTTGGTTTCCCTGCAAAAACATAAATCTCTTGTTTTATACTTTCAGGTGACATCAGAGTTTAGTGCTGAAAAGCAGCTAAATGATCTTCTTTTTCACCGACAGCAGCGGAAACAGCAGAGCTGGGAGCAAGCTCATCAGGGATTGGACTGTTGACAAGTTTGAGTATAACACATCTAGCCAATTCATCTTCATATGTTGAGGTGGGATTGTCCAATCTTTATCGCCCCCTCTCTCTCTCAGGTCATCTAATGCATACAACTTGTCTCTCAATTCCTAGCTCTTGATCGGTGTAGCTTGAAATTATGTTGGTTGATCTGGTAAGGCTCACTTTCATTTCCATCGACAATTTTGAAGCGATATTGTGGTCAAATTTGTGAGGCATAGAAGCTTGATTACTTTTATAGTGCCCCCTCTAGTTGTTTTCACTTGATAACATTTTGCTACCTTGGCCACCGTTTTTGGGACAAAAAATATTTTTCCAAACTAATATGTTCACATATAATGAAAACATTTTGTTTAGGAATGGCTCTATATATCTGATGTTTTAGTCAGAAGAAGAGATGTCTAACTTATTAGGTGCAATACTATGATTAAGCAATCATTTATTCCCAAAGTAAAGAATAGCCTAACCCTTTACTGCTTTAGTAGTGTTTAAACGTAGTAACTGAGATGATATCAGGGAACAATAGGAAGTGATTTGACTATTGAAACTGCTGCAATCTTATT
>JBAMHZ010000117.1:4170352-4186868 GCA_037177395.1 Alpinia galanga
GTAAATTTTGTATGTCCTCTTACCTTTCTTTTTATGCAATTAATTTTTATTAGTTTAATTGAAGTGTGTCATTGCTAAGTGAATAGCAAGAGAAGTGTTTAACCTTTTTGCAGGGTCTATTCATCCCCCAACCGGCCGCCACCGGTCTTACAAGGTTTACATTAGAACATATCTTCATATTGTTAAGAAGAGTTATCATTTGGAAAAACATCAAACAGACGTCACCTCAATAATGAAGGATAAATTAGTAAATTACTATAAAACATTCAATTATAAAAATAAGGTTACAAAATTTATCACATAATTAAAGATCATTTGGGGCTTTGATGACTATTTGAGATCAACTATGATAATAAGGTTATAGAACTGTAGGTCAAAAACAACTGTGACAAGTTGACTTCATTATGTATCGACATAAAGTGCTAGATGGTTAAACGAAAGAGTTCAGAGTGATCAAACACTAATAGAGCATATTCAAACAAACTTTATATCTATTTTCAGTGTGGGCTAAAAATGAGGGTTCTTTATATAGATAAAGCACTCATATAGTGGGAGTCTGCATTACTTTATTATTAAGGATGCTCTATAATTAGACACATGTATATTTTGATTTATTATGCACATTAAGATAGGAAAATACATGTACAATTTATCTTTGACACTCTGCATAAGGACATCACAATTTACTAATGCGGTTTTGCATAAGGACTCTATTATGATTCATAATGTTGTGATCATAGTTTGTTGATACAGTTTAGCATACGTTGGTTGCAAACATGATTTAGACTCTATTGTGGGTCATTAGGAGGACCATTTTGGAATTGTCAGGTGCATATCACGTTCATACAATTCTCATGCTACACATTCACATTTAATGTATGTCATTGATATTTTGATTATTGATTGGTCATACTATCGATTATATATAGAGTAGCTACGAACACTTTAGTCTTATACAATGAAGTTGATAGAGTAGATTGTTTTTGTTCAATATGGCATAATAATGAGTTCAACTAAAGAATTTCGGTCATGTGTTATATACAAAATCATATATAGCCAAAGTGAGAGATTGTTGGATTTGATTCCTCAATTTGATGGGCTTACATGTTATTATCATAGCCGTCCAATTGTGTTATATTAGTTCGAACCCTATTAAGTAATCTACTTATTGGTTCACAGGTTTTAGTTCATTTGATGTGAGACTTAATGTGTAGAATCCATTAGAATTTGGATATGTTATTGATGATGGATCGATAATGGATCTGACCCGATATCTATAAATAGGGCATGATCCTCGTAGGGGTTGAAAACTCCGATAGTCTTCTTGTATCCTATCGGCAAAGAGAATTTACAGCGCCATCACTTTAGAATCCTACGGAAGACCTACCTTCTGTTTTTACAGAATCTTTGGATCTTGAAGACGAGGAACAATGGCCGCTCCACTGCATTTAGGTTCCTTTTATTTATGTCATCGTTCATTGAGTATTTTATTTGTCATCGTAAATTTTGATAGGACTAGATCTTTTTCACGAATCATATTATATTTATTTGGTTCTTTGTAAACATATTTAGATTCACAATTTTCATCATTGAAGCCTTCAAATTCTTGTCCCTAGGACACTTTAGGAATGGAGCATAACAATTGGACATGTAGATTGGTGAGTCTAAAGTGCCCAAGGCACCTCCATAGCTTATATATCACATTGAAAATTTGAAATAGCTAGCTCTAGTCAATGGCCAACTTGGTTAAGTGAATGGAGACTCAAAATAGGAATGTTGGAGCAAACTGGTGTTATCAACCTTGTGTCCATTCCATTAATCAATTGGCCTTCTCTAGTCAATGAGCCTATCTTAGTTGATTGCCACTATTTGGACAGTTCTCATGTCCAAATAGGCATAACGGAAATTCCCTTAGCATGGTCCAACTCTGTTCTGACAAACACTGATATCTTGTTACTTCCTGGCAAGAATCATTAAAAAAAGAAACAGCACTATATTTTACATTACATGCTGTCACCTCTATCCTTTATCCTGACACTGGATTTCTGCATGCTGTTAGTGGTGTTTCTTTCCCAGTACCTCTACTGATGGTATCTACTGAATCATGATCAAATCAAACCACCCCTTTGGCATGAAAACTTAACCAGTATCAAAAGAGACAGTGAACCTGGCAAATAATGACACAAAGATCTGCCTGCCTTTCCCTCCTTTATCTCGATCTTTACCTTCCCTGTAACAATAAAGACATGCTCAAATGCTGAACAACCAATCTATGCCTGGCTCTGGAAACAGACAAGAGCAGTCCAGTAAAAAGGACAATAAGTGCCCTATACCTAATTGTATGACCTATGTGGATTGCATATCACAAGTACTGTGGATGGAATATGTGAGTCAGCATTAATTTAGCCTTGAGAAGAAAGAAAAACCAATAACCATTTGTCAAGGAAGAAGCCTCAGAAGTCAAGCAACAGAGGCCCCATTAAAGAAAGGCATTTAGTAGAAAGTGAAATGAGCGCCCTTCCTACGTTGTCAATAATGGGAGCAGCAAGATAAATTACAGAAACCATGTGTTCTTAAGGCATCACCCACTGCTCCCAAAAGACTCCTCCCACATGAGAACAACTGAGCCAGGGAAGCTGCCAACAAGTGCGCTCAGAAAAATACAAAATCCTCCGCTTGGAAAGAGTGGAAACAAACGACACGAATAATTAATGGCCAATGCATAGGACAAACTGTTAGATAGTTTGATTGCTAAACTCTTCCTGTGTCTTTCCTCTTGCATTCAGCTAACCTGGGTTAGATTCCTTGCTATTTTTTTAGATTAGAGAAAACTATTTATTCTCACTGAACACTTCCAAGCAATAAGTATCCAATTCAATAAGCAACAAAATAGCCACACCTTCATATATAATCTATGACCAGACAACCTGACCATCAAAACTAGCAGTGTTTTGTTTCGCGGGTCTGATAGAACATTGCTTAACTATATGGATAGAAAGTTGTTTGTTGGGTTTCCATTTTCTACATTTTGAAAGAAAAATGAGTTCCAGATTTACTTTTCGAAAAAAAAGATAAGTATGAGAGTTGCCAAGCACTAATATTTACATAAAAGGCTGAATTTAAACATCTCTCAGCAACAACTTCCCAAAGATTTTACCAATGAAGTTAGTTGGCACGCCCTTCAAATAAGTAACTTGGATAGAGTGATGGCAGGCATAGAATAGAGAAACCAAGACAGAATAATTTAAAAAAAAAATACTGTGAAATCAATCCCATCTCACTCAGATTAGCATTGAAGATATAGGCGCCTTTATAATATGTTAATAAGTTGGATTATTTTTCATATTATTGCATCTATTACAAGATTAGCCAGTCTTTGGCAATGCAAGCCCATCTAACCAAGTCACCTATAAAGTTAGTACCATACCATGAACTGGATCAGGCATATATATATATATATATATATATAAAGGCACTTCCTCCTTCGACCAAGTTACCTATAATTCAATGTTCAATAGAACAGAAATGAGGAAGTTCCATGAAATGTGAATGCTTTGACACCAGGCAAGAACAGAACCAAACAAGAAAGCAGCCAAAATACAGCAACCAAAGCAGCTGCATAAGCCACTGCGATGCCAAATCTAACTTCTGTGCAATTTTAGAGCTTTAAATGTATGCGAGGTAAGGTGTGATATGCAGCGCAAGGACTACAGGTTAGAACTGACGAAGTTCTTGATCTCCTCCATTACTTCATAGAAATGGTCAGTGTTTGGCAACAAGTAGAACCCAATCGTGGCCTGTTCGCGGTAGACAAGCTTCACGTCCTTGTGAGCTTTCTTCAAGCCCTCAGCGTAGGCTAGTTGCCAGTCCTGAACAAGGTCCAATCCTGCGACGATGACGAGGCTCTTTGTGAACGGAAGCTCTTCGAGCCTCGCACCATTTGGGCCGAAAGGGTTGCAAGCTGGGTGGTCCTTGTCAGCTCCTTCAGGGAGATATGCCTTCCAGTACCAATCTCTGTCCTGAATGGTGACAAAGTACTTCCCGTCCAGTCTCACCTCTGACTCAGTTCGGCGATTGCCACCGAACATGGGGTTGAGAAGGATGTTCCCGGAGACTTCGACCCCCGACTCTGCGGCTCTCACAGCTACATGGTGGGCAATGTTGCCTCCGGAGCTGTCACCACAGAGGAAGACCCGAAGCTTAGAATCCTTGCTGCTGTGGAGCCATGGTTGAGTTGAAGCCCACTCGAGGGCTGCCCATCCATCGTCGTATGCACAGGGGTAGCGATGCTCTGGTGACCGACGGTAATCAACCGATATAACAACAGCGCCACAGAGGGAAACAAAGCGGCGGCAGAGAGAGTCGTAGATGGCAGTGTTGGAAGAAGAGTGGGCGAAACTGCCTCCGTGGTAGAAGATGATCACTGGAAAGGGGTCCGGCGAGGGAGAGCGGTGGAGATCGGCGAGGGGAGTAGCTGTAGGAGAGGGGTGGTTAGGAGGGGCAGGGCGGTAGATGCGGGAGAGGAGGTTGTTGGTGCGGTCGATGAGGAGGTCGAAGGAGACGACGCCGTTGACTGGGGAGGCGTTGGCGGGGACCTTGCGATCTAGGAATTCGGCGAGGTGGCGATCGAAGGTGCCGTCCGGGCGGCGGAGCATGTTGTAGGCCAGCTTGAAGTTGGAGATTAGAACCCAAGTATGGAGGGGAACCACCATCTGCGTGCGCATCAAAGAAAAGTTGTTATTCTCTCTCTTTTCTCGATCTTTTATCTTCAGTTACAGGCCGTAAAAGGGAAGCAAGATTCGAACTTTTTGCAATTATCGGGAAGGTTTCGAGGATTACACGGTGTGTACGCCTTCCTACGTTCGATTAACAGCAAAAACAAAGATGAAGACAAGAAGCGAGAATTTGTTTCTACTGTTTTTCAATCTTGAATAATGCCAAAGGATTCAAACTTTTCTGTAACTTCTTTTGAGCTAATCGGAGACCGACAAGTTTTCTTCTCTTTGGAATGCACGAACTGGTTGAGAAACCCATCAGGCAAATGGGGAAGGGAGCGAACCGGAACAAAGCAATAAAGAAAACGAATAAAAACTATCAAAGCCCCAATCTTTGACAGATTAAATGAACCCAGAAATCAAGATAATGTCCCCAAATCGGCAGAACGCAGCAAAACCACCGCATCAACTCAACAAAAAGCTTGAGCACCGCAGCGAGACCACCAAAGCGCAAATTTTTTGGACCAAATTCAAAGCGAGGAATGGGACAGAGTGTCCATACCTTCGACTCGCTGGCGTTCACCTCGTTGCTTCCCGCCATCGCACTCGGAAGAGCAGCACGACCACCAAGAATCGGAAATCGAATTCGGAAAGTTCAGCTCTTCAAAAAAAAAAAGGAAAAAAAAAGCTGCCCTTCTCCACCTGGAACACCGAATCCAGAAATAATCACTCACAAAACCGCAACTCCCACTCCGAAAGAACCATCCTTTCAACTATTTCCGTCGCGCTGGAGCCGGATCCCGCCTGAAGCCGCCGCTTCCGGATCCAAACGCGAGGCCTAGGCGGTAAGAGACAGGGGGAGGACGGACGCAAAGAGAGAGGATGGAGAAAAGGGGAGGAGAGATGGAAGTTATGAAGAGGCGAAGATTGAGGTGGGCACGCGAGCGCAGAGAGAGAGAGAGAGAGAGAGAGAGAGAGAGAGAGCGGAAGAAGTCCGGAAGCGAAGAGAGAAAGAGAGAAAAAGTAACAAGGGAAGGCAAAGCGGAGGAGGGGCGACGCAAGATACGACAAAGTGGAGTGGCTGAGGAAAATATATTAAAATAAATAGAAGTTGGGTCCCACCAGAGTTCCTGCCCTGTTGGATTAAATCCACCACGTCCGTAACAGGCGGTGCCATGTCAGCATTGCTCTCTCATCCATCTATTTATCTACGTATTTATTTAATGGTTCTAGCAAATTAAAAAAAAAAAGAAGAGAAAATAGTCTATTTTTTAAAAAATTATATGCACACATTTAAAAAAAACAAATAATTTCATCAACATATTTTTAAAATTCGTATCTAAACTATTTTTTTTTATAGTTTAAATATATCCTCCTTTTATCCGAATCATGCGATCAAACTCCAGGAGGCAAAATTAATCTCTCTTGAAATAATGCTAATTTAATTAATGGAATCCACATTCCCATAAGATAAAGCAAGTTAGGGAAAAAGTATAATCCTCCACCATTAACGATAACAATCCTTGCGTGTCAGACTAAACAAACAAAAATGGACTCTGCTTTAGTCGATATGGAAAAGAAAAAAAAAGCCATAATATTCTCATCTTAATTTTACAGTGATTAAAGTAAATATTACGATCCAAAATTATTATTATTATTATTTAGTAAAGTAACACATTCCAGCTAGCGAGGAGGAAGCGGTTGAAATCCAAATGCAATCTGAAGCTGAAAGGCACATTTATTAGCGCATATAAAAAGACAAGAGTAAGGTGGATAAACGTATCTTTCTTACTCCTTGCAAACGAAGTTTCAATCATTAAAACCGCACTAACCGACGAATTCCGTCGATCTAGCTCGATTTCTTTCCACCGAGTCAAGCAGCAGCAAAGGAAGAATTAATTCTTCTTCCTCGCCTCTGAATACAGTCGATTTACCAAAATGTTTTATTTGCTCCGTAAATTTTTTTTTTTACGCGGCATTAAATCCCCAGTCGGTCGTCGCGGAACCACTGTACGGTTTCACAAGCTAACTCAATCAATGCGTCGCCACCAATCGAGTCGAGAAAACCTGCTCCGCGACAAAAAGAACACAAACCCCACCGCCTCATTATTAATTAATTAATTAATTCAGCCACAAACACACCTTCTCCGCCATACGATTTTCTTCCTCTCCTTCTTCTTCTTCTTCTCTCTCTGTTTTTTTTTTTTTTTGAATTTCTGTAAGTTGACGTGCCCAACCAAAATGCCTCCCCTTTTTTTTCCTTTGTCTTGACGCGGAGAAAATGATGGGAGTGCTTGGCCTCTTCCGTTTTGTCTCGGAGCTGGATGCATCATCGCATTGTAAAAAAGGAAAAGAGGAAGAAAAAGAAAAAAATTAAAAATAAAAAATAGCAGCACTATGTGAAAGTAAGCCTACATGTTCGATTCAATTTAATGAGGGCGGTGATTCCTTCTGAAAGATAAGTTTAAGGAAGTAAAGGAATCTTAAAAAGAAAAAAAATAGAAAAAAATAACTACGGTGATGATCGATGATAAATTTTTATCAATAAAAAAAATTATGATTAAAAAAAATTACTCCCAAACCAACAGAGCATAAATCTCATGAGGATTAATTTGCGGTTATGGTTAACTTTATTATTATTTTAGGGTATATTGTTCTCCAATTAGATTCAATGTATGATGTATGAATTAATTAATGATACAGGGAGTCATAGATAACTTAATTAATTTGTTTGCAAAGGCGAAATAATTATATATAAAAAAGAGAGTGGAATATCTTTTACCTACTCCTTTGTCCATTTGCCATGTGAAACTGATTAGTGGGCAAATGCTATGTCACTCGCTCCATATGCATACATTTTTCATGCGTACTTCGAGTGCATGTGACTCTTGTAAGCTTACCCCCCCCTTTTTTTCTTTTTTCTTTTTTCTTTTTTCTTTTTAATTTATCGGCAATTCCTTTGAGTTAACATTGCCACGTTATGTCAAATATCAACTCAACTAGTGGATTGCATCACGAAGGAACCAATGAGTTAGTTTTAGGTGAAGCATTCGCTACAATGGAAATTGATTCATCAAGGAATCGCCTAATGTGCAAATAAATCGTACATGTAACATGTTGATTGACTCGTAAAAAGGAAAAATGACGATGAATTTTTTTTTTTGTTTTTTTTTTTGTCTCCCCGACCAATAGCTTTCTGAGTTAGTTCCATCTCGAGGTTGAATTGATCCATCGTGAAAAATTTTTTTGTGCAAAAAAGGAAGGTGATCAAAAATAGTGTAAAAAGTAAAATAGAAAAATAAAGATTTATTTAATTGCTAGATTTGTTGGTTTGTTTGTTTGTTTTTTGATTTAATGTGTAAAAGGGGCATGCGGACGTGGATTTGTTGTGCGATGTAATATAGAGGTCAACGGTAATTCCACATCAGCTTTCGGGTTTAGTTCGAAAGCGCAGGCAGGCGATCGCACAAAAACCCTAGCGGCTCGATCGAATTTCGGCCTCCGGCGATCAGCGCAATGGCGTCGCGAATCGCTCGGTTTCTGAGGTATCTCGTTCCTCCGACCTCCATCCAGCCTTCTGCTTCTTCGGCTCCACCCGCACACCGGTACCTCGCCACGGCTGCCGCCGCCGCCCCCAAGGGTGACGATGCTCCGGCTGCCGCGGAGGACAAGGACGACAAGATCTTCGTAAAATCGCCGAACTCGGCGTCCACCCGGGACAATTCGTCGGTGACAATGCCCATGTCGTTCATGACGGGGTCAATTGTTGGAAAGCGCTTCTACAAGGAGGTCACTACCCGCATGGCCGATGACGGGAATGGGTGGACGGTTATGCTCGATTACAGGACGCTGAAGACCCCCAGCAAGAGGCCTCTCAAACTCCGGAGTCTGGCGCTTGCCGAGGCCATTGCGGCTGAGTGGGAGTACCAGGTTCTCTTCTTTGCTGTATTTAATCTTAACAAAGTTTCTCCTTTCTCTTCAATTTGGATTGTTTCTAAAGTTCTCTGTTCTTCTTTTGATGAAGCACGTTCAAGGTAAGAGATTTTGATAATAAATTTCCCTGACCCTTTCTCGGTAGATCAAAAACAGTGTCGTTCTAAGTGCTTGGCTTCAAGGCTCTATGTTTGTCAACATCTTTAAGATTATAGAATAGTGGTGTTTTTTTTTTTTTGCTTATTTAAATAATAAAAAAGTGACTTCTGAACTAGTGTTAAGGTTCAAGCTGGTTACATTGGCCTGTGGATTTAGTTCAAAGAAAATATATGAGGGACTTTAGATGGTAATTTATCAATTTAGTCATACCAGATCAAGCGACTGAATGGGAAAGTTTGCATCTGCATTTTATGCTATCCTTTATAGTTTGAGTCCTTGTCTTATGAAACTGGTTCTTGAAAAAAGTGATATTAGTATGTGTTGAATGCTGGAGGAATTATTGAGCAAATAATTATGCCCGTCCTGATTTTAATGGAGCTCAAGACCTCGATGTTATTAGCTAATTGATCTATGAAATCTACTGCACATCCTTTAGGTATCATGTTAGGCCATTTAAATACATTGCATTCTTTATTTATACTACAATGGATTTTTTATATAGAATTTGCCAGTAATTTTCCATATTTTAGGAAAAAGATGGAATACGACCTTTTACGATGCCTTTGATGAAGCTTACATGTACTGCACTGGAAAGGGTTCCACTTACACGAGCAACCATTATTGGAAATTTGTTGAGTAAGTTTCATCAGGATTTGGTTTTTTGCCGGTCTCCAGGTGACAATGATGTGACAATAAAAATTCTAAGTAAGTTTTCATTTATCTTTGAAACTTTATTCATTGTCATCACTTTTCCAAGTTTCTTTCTGTTTATTTTCTTATTTGAATTTCTACTATATGTTGTTTAGAAAGAATTTTTTAAATCAATTGAATATAGTAAGATTGTACGATGAAGCATCCTGTTGCCAGTACATGCTTGATTGAGCAGCAGTTCTTTTTCATCACTTATTGTAAGTAACTAAAATGAAAGAGGATGGTAAAAAAGCACTTCTACAAATGAATGAATGGATAGCTAGTTAGCTTGCATCTGGATAAGGTTTGGTCTTTTATTCTGTTTTGATCCCAGATGTGAGTTTGCATTATCCCTTCAAACCCATATATGCATGTGGGTTGGAATGCATCCAAGGGTAAACATATTTCTTGTGAATAGATAACTATCTTAAGATCTTAAACTGTAGCTAGGAAGAGCATCATTTTTCACTCTTTTGTTTCTCATTCTTGTACTACTTTGGTGTATGTTCAGACACCGAGATCAGCATTAATGCACAAAATTCCCAAATACTTCTTATGGTCACTTGGTTGCTTCAATAATTATGTCATTATCAATGAGCTAACATGTGCATTGGATAATATAATTCGATAAGGATTGTTCTCTATACACTTGGCATAGATTGGTTGGTTTTGACATGTACCTGTCTATCCACTTGTAGTGGTGATGGAAGGCTTGGAGAATACCAATACCTGCGTAGGGGCTTTCAGTCATTGCTTTATATCTGTCCCTTAAACAGAATGACTTGGGAGAGACTTTTGGTGTATATCAGAAGTATGTGTCAGTGCATGTTCCTTAGATTTGGATGAGACCCTCCGGTACTTGGGACTCTTCAACTACTCCCTATCCATCACTAGGTCAGTAGCACTCAATTGATAACTTGTAAAAGTTTTAGAAATAGTCATGCTGGACACTTATATCCACACTCCCATGTAAGAAACTCATGAGTCAGAGTAACATCAAGAGAGAACTGTGAATCATGGGCATAAGATAATTGCTGTGTACTACTAAAGAGAGGAGGAAGTGAAATACAAGTTCATTTTCAGATGATTCATAAATTCACTCAACAATACTGTATACATTCAAATGTCTATGCTATGTAAGTCTTTTTCAGAAAAACAAACATAGCCATGCTGGTAATATCAGATTTGTTATTCGACCAAAATAAGTTTCATGACTTGAAGCATATTTGTAACATTTTTAGTGAAGACTGTCGAGAGTATATTGTACATCTAGTACCCAAGTTTGTGTCTAGGTAAGTTAAAAATATGACAGTTTTAAATGGAGAGGATCAGTTCCACAAAATGTTTCTGATGGAGTATATTTGCTGTTTATATTTTGTAGTATTTTTACATTGCAAACAAAATAAGAAATAGCCTGAATAGTTTGTAAATGTTTTGAAATGCAGTCTGCACAAAAGAAGGTGGGATAGGATGGTGAGGCCACTTCTCTTCAACACATCATTTGTTTTCTTGTTTATGTCCCTTCCACCATGTAAACAAAACAATGGAACCTTCCTCCCCTCACTTGTCTCTCCTCTCCCTCCTCTCTCCCTCCCTTCCTTCCCTTGCTACCTCAGTTTTTCTAGTAAACATAGCTTGAGTGTTTTTGTAAGGCATCAGTCCATTGAAGATGTTAGCATGGTAATCATTTTAAGAAAAATATGATTTATGTTATGTCCATTTCAGGGGAGGAAGAGGGGAAAGAAAGAAAGAATGTTGTGGAAGGGAAGAGGGGAAGAAAAAGAAAAGAGAGAAATTTCTCTTGTTTTGTCCACTTGAAAGGAGAGGAAAGATGAATGAATGAGAGAAAATGACAACTTTGACCTTTGATTTTGCCATTTCAAAGATATGCAAGGTTAAACTGATATTTCAACATCTTTTCTTGCTTTCTCCCTATTTCGCTCATCTTTGAGAAATACTAAAAGTAGGAAAAAGAGAGCCAAATTGTTCTTCTCTTGTCTTTTTATTTTTCCACCAAAGTAGATAAAGGAATTGATTACTTTCCCTCTTTTCCTTTGTTTGGTATCCCTTCCTCTCAAGTAGATACAAAGTAAATTGGGATGCACCAATACAACACTAATTTTTTTCCCTTTTTTGTACTTTATATTCAATATTTAGGAATAGAGTTTATGGATAGAGTTTATCCTCACTTATATTCTTTAGAAGTATGGGTCTACATTTGATTCTATTTATGACCAAATGTCTCTAAAAAATTCACTGAGATTTAATTGTCTTGAGATTTTAGAATTTCTTGCTAATATTTTCCAATTATTGATCTATAATTTGCAGAAAAGCAAGAAGAAAATTTAGATCCTATACTTGATTGGCTGCAATCGAAATTTGGGTTTAAACCAACTGTCTATTCCAGTTTGTTTGGAGGCAAGCAGGATGAGGGTCTTGCTGAAGCTATCAGAGATGTTCTAAAAGGAACAAATGACTTCGAACTAGCTGCAATTGATGCACTAGCTGCTAATGCACATTCTATAGTTATTCCTCTTGCAATTTTCTTCGGGAGGATAGGAATTGAGGAGGCCATCAAGTTGATACGACTCGAAGAAGATCAACAGGTTCATAACAAACGCTAGTTTTTTGCATTTTGTAACTATGACATGGTATGATTTCTCTGGTCTCTTTGCTATTGCTGGGTTCTGAATTTGGATCAATGTTCCTTCAGATTGATAGATGGGGCCTGGTAGAAGGTGGCCATGATGTCGATATTGCAGACCTTAAGGTGCAAATCTCGTCCGCTGCTGTTCTTCTTGGCCTTTCAAAATGATCGCCCGTCAGTTTTTCCCATATACATCAGGGGGACCATTTGGACACTTCTCCAAGCTTATTATGCAGATATTTCCCTGTTCCAAGTTCTTCTTGCTCAATTAATAAGAAGGAGCCATATTATTGCCGCAATAATTTATTGTGCAATTTTTGTGTTTATGTATTTGCTTTTGGATAAATTATATTAGCTCACCCTTGGCTGTGTTGTTGAGTCTCTCAGCCCAGTTATTTTCTGCTATACTTATTATTGAACTGATTCAATTTGACAGCTGGGAGCTTGGAGAATCACCATTTATATGTGGTTTTGAATACAATAAATGCACTGGTTGTAAATTTGGATGCCTTTGGTGCTTATTTATGACGCCGCCAGTAGACTTTTAAAGCCAGTGACTCAGAATCGGTGCAGATAAATTATTACAAAGATGGATAGCCATTTTCAACGAACTGTTGGGATACACAAAGTGTATTTAGTTTTTACATACAAAAATTATTGCCTCGCCCACAAAGGTATCATAGCATCCAGAGAAGCTTCTCACGGAAGCATTCACAACATTTATTATTATTATTATTATTATTATTATTATTATTATTATTATGATCGCAACTCTTTCATTTGACTCCCATTGCCACCTTGCCTGTGGAAGAGACAGGTTTGCAGAATTCAAGGTATCCCACAGCCCCAGGCAGGGAACCAATTAACCAAACGCCACCATCAACGCTCAACAGTTTCATTTAGTTATCCATGTCTCAGGCTCCGAAGTTTTCTCTCAGGATGGTTTAGGAGAATGGGCTGGAGGAGGAACATGATCGTGATCAGCTGCTCCCCACTGCTTCTGATGCTTCTTCTCCAGTTGGTGGCATGCAGCTCTCGTGCTGACCATTTTAGAAGGTATCAGAGACTGAGAGGTGGTGCTTTTGGTTCTATTCACCGCTCTGCAAGCTTTAAGTTTGGGGAAGGGCAGAAGGTAGAAGATAAGACATTGGATGAGGAGAAAAGGATGGTCTTCACAGGGCCTAATCCTCTGCACAATAAGTAGGGTATATGTGGCTGTAGCCTTGTGTTCGTTTTCGCTTCCTTTTTAAATTTGCTGTTCGTGGTTTTTCTGTTGGACCATTAATGGAAGCAGCTGTTGATTCTTGTTGAATTGTCAAAACAAATTCCTTCCAATGTTGTAGGATTTGGATTCTTCGATACATAAAAAACCGTATTCTTCTTTGTCTTCGACTCTAATTTGCACTTTGCTATGAGATGTGCTTTTTTCTTCGTCTTTCTTTCTTCTTCTTGGCGTATGAATTGAAGACACTTTTTGAGTCTAAGTTTCTATCAATTGGCTTCTGCTATTGTGTGTAGGTTGCTTAAGATTGATTGATCTTCTTTTTCTTTTTAAATCAAAACAAGCAGATTGATTATTCTCTTCTACTTATTAACTCTACAGCTACCTTTTCTCCTTTTTAAACTTGATTTTGAAACACACACAGTTAGTCTAGCTGTGCTGTTCTCGGTGATGGCACGGGCCTCGAAGTGGATTGGACAGAGCTAGTTCGATTTGGTGAGGTTGAAAAAATAGGAAGAAGCGAGAAAACAGGATGAAAAAAAACAGGGAATTGAAGTTCTGTTTTTCCTCCATTGCTTGCTTGAATAGAAACAAACTTCAATGAGGGGATTGCAAGTTCAATAATTTCTTTTGTTTCCTTCCCACCAAATGAGGGCAATAATGGAAGGAAGGAAAAAAAATGATTTCTGAAGCATTCTTATAGGGGAAGAGGTGAGCTTTGGTTTCTACAAGCTCTCCCTTGTTTGCTTTAATGGATAGCAGGGTTCTCTCCATGGAACGATTGTTTTGGGTGGCAAGGTATTGTAGCTGCGAAATCGAGCCAAAAAACAAAAAAAAAACAAAATTGTCCGTGTCTGTTTGGAGCAGGTTTGGGTCGTCTGTGAGTGCACATTTAGCCCATTTTCTTATTGGGCTGAGCCTGACCTAGTCCATCGCGGGCCAGCACTGCTTGTGACTCTAGGCTTGTTGCTGGAGGTAGGCTCGAGCCCGGCTTAGCCCTTGCCTAATATCTAAAAACTCAAAAATATTTTTTTTTTTTAAATATAGATATATAATTATTTTAATACGTTTTAAAATATTTATCATTATTTTAGGTTTAGTCAAACAATTAATTTTAAAAATAAAATAGTGTAAGAAATGTTGGGAGTTGAGAATTATCGAGATTTTTAAAAAAAAAAATGGTATAAGAGGACTTGATGCTGGACATTACATCTCGTGATATTTTTCATTCAAATTTTCACAATATTTTAATCTTGAATATAAACTGTCTTTGCCTTCTATTCTTCTATCGAATAATTCAAAGGAATTCTCCTTCCAAATTATTCATTCCAATGAGATTCAAATCCTGATATTTTATTTTATTTATCACTGCACCTACGAGAACTAATAATAATACGATAATTTATTAAAAGGCACATTCGAAGATTTGAAATTTATCGAAGGATGTATTTATTTTTCTGTATTATTCCTTCGTTAAAAATCTAAAATTCTATGATTTTAATTCTGAAAATCAACATTATAATATCATAATAATACTATTGATTTTCCAAAATCAATATTAAATGTTGTTGATTTTTTAAAATCAACATCACAGTCTATCACTATGATTTTAAACTTTTGAACATCATGTGAGACTCAGAAATAAGGTTGCACACATTTTTTATATTATTAAGATCTTTTTCATTTCATATTATATTTTTAAAATTTTACATTCTATAGGTCAATCAATGAATTTCGGTTAAAATTCATTGATGATCTTAGTCATCTTCGATTGAATATAATTTAAGTTCGATAGATTTCTATAGTGACACTATAAGTTTAATTGTGCCTTAAAGTCTCAATTTTAAAGTTTTTCTAGTCGTGCACAATATATTTTTTAAAATTCAATCTCTATGTCAATTGATACGTATTCATAACTTCATATAGGAGACTCAAAATCAAAGTTGTATATCATATTTATCTTCTCTATATTTTCCTTTTCCCCTCTATATATAGGTTTTATAATTTCAAATCTTACATGTTCATCAATGAGTTTTGACTGATGACTTTAATCAGCTTTGATTGAATTCAATTCAAATTTAATATATTTTTGTGGTACCTCTTAGTCCCACGGTGGTAAAAAATTCCGCTTTAAAAGTATCTTATCTATCTATGCACAATTTGTTATTAAAAATTCAAAACTTTTAATGCATCCTTTGAATATTATCTTGGCTATGCAAGGCTAAGATATCACTTTTGACTATAGTAAAACTAAGGAGCATCATAGAAATATAACAAATTTGGATTAGTCCAATCAAAATTGATTAAGGTCATTAATAGATTTTGACCAAAACTCATTAATAAATTTAGAGGATTTGAAATTATAAAACCTGGATATAGAGTAAAAAAAGAAAGTATAAAGAAAGTAGATATAATATACAATCTTAATTCTGAACCTTCTATATGAAATTATAGGTATATGCTATTGTTACATAGGTTGAATTTTAAAAAACACATCATGTATAACTATATAAACTTTGAAATTGAGTCTTTAAGGCACATTTGAAGTCAGGGTCATTGTAGAAATTCATCAAACTTGAATTGAGTTTAATCAGAACTAGCTAAAATCATCAATGAATTTTGAACGATACTCATTGATAGACATAGAATTTAAAATTTTAAAATAGGATATAAAGTGGAAGAGGGAAGTTTTTAGAATATAAAAAAAGTATGCAATCCTACTTCTAAGCCTCATATGACGTTCAAAAAGTTTAAAATCACAATGATACTGAATGTGGTGTTGATTTTTAAAAATCAATATCACAATGATATTGATTTTATAAAATTAGTACCACTCTAGTGTTGATTTTGAAAATTTAGTACTATTACGATGTTGATTTTTTTAAATCAATACTAATGTGATGTTAATTTTTAAAAAATAATACTACTGTAATACTAATTTTTAAAAATCATCATTATTATAATACCGATTTCAGAAAATCAATAGTAAGAAAATCAGTATCGCTTAATATTGATTTTTAAAAGTCAATATTATGAAAATTTAAATTTTAACATAGAAATATAAATAATTATAGACTTTGATAAATTTCAAATCATGGTAAAAAAAATAATTTTAATATCTGGTGTGACTCTTCGTTTCACGTCTGTGCG
>JBAMHZ010000117.1:4186968-4203565 GCA_037177395.1 Alpinia galanga
TCAGTGACTTTTAGTTACTTTTAGGAGGACGACCTTGACTTGTCGGTACCACGGGATATGAATTGAAAGAGGAAAATTTTAAGAATATAAAAAAGATGTATAATCATACTTCTAAGCCTCATGTAGTTATTGATTTTTAAAAATTAATATCACAATGATATTAATTTTACAAAATTAGTATTGATTTTGGAAAAACAGTACTATTATAATTCTGATTTTCTTTAAATTAATACCAATATGATACTACTAGAATGCTAATTTTTAAAAATTATCATCATTAAAAATTATATAGTACTGATTTTAAAAAAATATGTATCACTTAATATTGATTTTTAAAAGTCAATATCATAAAATTTTAAATTTTAGTGAAGAAATATAAATAATTATAAACTTTGGTAAATTTCAAATCATGGTAAAAAAAACAGTTTTAATATTACGTACAATTCTTCATTGCATATCTATGAGCGATATATTGTAACTGCCATTTGGATGAATTTTGATCGGATTCTGACTATAGTTTGATTGGAGTTAAGAGTTTAGCTAGACTAAGATTGAGGTTGAATTTCTATCAAAATTTCACTACAGTCTTATCGGAGCTAGAGCCTGGTTAAATCGTGATCAAATTTCCGATTGATTGTGGTCAGAATTCGACAGCAGTACTAGTGACTACAATTTAGCCTCAGTCTAAAGAGATGCTGATGATAATTCTAATAAATTTAGGGATTAAATTATAGTGTCCATCACTTTAGTAATACACATGCACTTTAACTAAGTTTAGAAAGGAAGCACTGTAAATTTTTTATTACTACTTAATCGTAATTAATCACGAGATGAAAAATATATTACACACGGACGTACATTGATAGATTAATAATAAAAAAAAAATCTCAAACTTTGAGTGCGCCTATTCTTGTGCTTCGACGATGCTTATATTCGCTGGACTCTGCGGAGAGATTCTGGTGATCCATACCAGACGTTAAAAGAGTTATCAAAAGAATAGAAGAAGGAAGCAAGTGAGAGTTGTGATGGGAGAGTATGATGGGATGTTGTGAGGTACGGACTATTCAAGGGAAGCAGTAAAATGAACTGAAAGAAAGAAAGAAAGGCGAAGAAAACACAGAGAACAAGGCAAGCTGTTGTTCTAAATGCAATCTGACAACTCCCTCTCTGTCCTCTAAAAAAGACTGGTTTCCTTGCATGGACAACAGTTGTACATTAATTGATATATAGAGAGAGAGATTAATAACTCAGATATCTTAAATAACGTTACTTAACTTCACCTTGATCTCTGGAGGATACATTGCAATGGTGCATTGGTGCTATCAGAGTGCAATGCAGCATCTTGGCCACCATCACTTGTAAGATGAGTTGTCAACCCAAAGGCATATGGTGCCTACAATATTTTGAGCAAGGTCAAAAATTTGTAGGAGAAAGACATAATGGCATGAGGTTTATCATTGTATGTTCCAAGTTGGATGGTGCTTCCTTCGACAAACATGCAAGAGGGATGATAATTCTATATCGACAAATCATACATCGAAGCTAAACTTCTCAATGAATGTGGTACTGTACGTAGTTCAACCAAGTGCTACAATCACTTCTACATTGTTCATCATGAATTACAATGTGATAAAAGTGGAAATTAAGAACCCAAGATCTCAAAGGAAGGCCAAGGGCGAGATTTAATTTTCTCACGGATAGAGAGCTATACTCAAGGGAAGAGGAAGAGTAATTCCATGTCGAAAGGCAACGAATTAATCCTTCACTCATCTCTTAATTAGGTGGTGTCGCCGATACTTTAGATATTCATATATACGATAGAAGTGATTACTCTCAATCTTTAAACCTACATCGATCTTGTGTATTGTTCACATATGTACTCATATGCAGGTTACGAGACCAATTAATTTGGTGATTGCAATAAATTTTACTATTTTTTTTATATAAAAATTTAGTATCCGATGGCATTGTTATTATTTCAGACCTTTATCCACGACTGAAATTCATTTCCATATGAAAAAATTATTGGATTTTCACACACTTTGTGCTTCTATGTTTTTACCGGATTTCAATTCTCCTTTTATATACTAAACTATCAGGATTCTACTTTACTGCCAGTTAAATTTTCAGATCAGTTAACATTTGCAGCACACTTCATTTTCTTATTTGCTTTCATTTTCAGTTAATTGCTTGATGACTCTACCTCCACAAAATATTTCTATATGTATATATATTGTTTCGGAGAAGTTTGTGGTCATCTCCATTAACAGGAACAGCAACAAAAAAAAACACACTTTTGCAGCTGCCATCCCATCGACAGGCAGGCACATCCATCAGACAGCACTGAATGGAATGCTCTTCTTATACAACCCAGACATCCCCACCGTGAAGCCATTCACCTGCAACTTTCTGGGATAACGACACAGATTGCTCCACGCTCATCTCTACTTTTTCTCTTTGAAAACAATTTCCAGTGTCGTAATCCCTCTCCACTTGGTACTAAACGGTTTCATGCCCCAGTCATGCCTGACATCAACGCCAAAAAACAATAAAAAGTCTCAACCGTCCTCAAAATTTACCACGGTATTAGGTTGAATTAGGTTTCAGGTAGAGAGTGGGACAAAGATCTAAAACCCTGAACCATGTCGTCAGATGGTAGCATCACCACTGTCATTAGTAAATGCAGGTGCATTAGGAGCAGCTTTGGCAAAATATTTGATTAAAGCTGTAGCAATAAAATTGACAGAAGAGAAACAACAGAAGGCTGACTTTGCCTGCATCAGCGTAGGAAATGGAGCAGGTGGAGAAACAACAAAAGAGAACAAAGTTGCTCCTTTTTAATTGTGTTCTGCAAAATTTACCTCTTTTAAAAGAAATATACACAGTTATTCTCATGAAGAAAGGCAGGAGTGATTTACCACTAAATCTATAGTAACATCGATCTCACCTTTGGTCGAGATCTTCCTCTGCACAGTGACAAAAATTTCTAGCGTAAGCAACGTGAATTCACAACTTCTTCGAGTTGTCTGATATCGACCTATAAATTTAATGAACTGATAATCCTTAATCGACCAAGGAAAACACTCGTGAGCCATAGGATTAACCTCGATAATTGGGAGTTTTCGACTAAATATAACACTAAGATTACGACATGCAATACTTACAGCTGAATGCATTTACAACAATTGATGCCGAATATATTTACAGACATATCAACAATGCAAGTCGATATACTCACAACAGTTCGACTGAACATGACATTTAGCATTTGATACTCATTGTATTTTCTTGTGTAAAGTTCAATGGATCATTGCACAGCAGACCATCATTCTGTAAGTTGTATCAAGAGGATTGTATTATGGTAAACTCAGGTGGATATTAACCCACTCAACCTATCAATTTTTCTTCTTCTTCTGAATAGCTTAATCTGTGAGGTAAACATATAGAAGTCATTTATTAGGCAGTTGCATCGGAAAAAAAAAACTATAAACAAATTGTACTTATTGCCAATTTAAATTCATTATTGTAAGTTGTTTTAGCTGAAAGAGTTATAATAATAGAACACCGTCGTGTGGGTGCCCAACACTATTATATGGCACATGGGTGTTGAGCACTGAGACATGGATCTCTCAAAAATCAAGAGAAAAAAAAATGAAAATGAAGAAAACAAAATCTTGTGTTTCTAAGCTGTCCTTAGGATGACTTCATTTAGAAGCTAATGCTGATCTCAAAATGCATATTGTTTTCATGTTCCCATGAACTCCCAATCTGTGTTGACATTATTTGCATACATAAACTTCGAGTCCCAACTCTCAACAATTCTTTTGTGAAGATTGTTTATAAGGAGAGGAGTAATGAGTTCATGTGGACTCCAAAACTTTTATTGATGCTTGAATTTCAGACAATAAATGAACAAGTTTACTTTAACAAAAAGTTTGTTCATTTTATCAGCAAGATCTGGACTCTAACTCTACCTTATCCTGATATTCTACATCAATATGTTCTTCAAGGATGTAATCTCACTGAATGAAATGCATGTTTTCAAAACAAAACACATTTTTTCTGAAACCACTGCGAAGAAAAAAAATGAAGAGAGTTATGAGGCATTTTTGAAGAACTTTAGAGAGGGAATTCCCTCACCCTTATTCAAAGGAACATTCCTTACACTCCTTTTCATCTTAGTTCACCCAAACAATGAACAGATTCGCTAAAACTGATCATATTTGTTACCGATTTAACGCATGGCATTCTAGACGAAAATATCGGCACCTCAATTGGACAAAGTTAATGATAACTTATTTATTTTTGCAATTTTCAATGATCTATATGAGACAAACAGAAAGGAACTGAATATGGCACTATTTATCTGCTAGTGAGTTGAGTAATTACCAAGAACAGATTCCACCCGTCAAAGAGCTGCAAAAAGCAAAAGGGACAAACGCATTCCTTCCTCTACGCCCTGTCTCATCCCTTTTCAGCATCTTCCCACTTGATGAAACGATCGTTCTCCGCGCATTTGCGTTCCACTTCCACCTCTGCTTCTGCTCCTTCACTGCCTTGGCCGCCTCCCATTTGAAACTCTCCTCCTCTGTCTTCTCTCTTTTACCATCCTAAAAATTCAAGCTTTGCCTTTTCTTCTGCTCCTTTTCTTTCCACCCTTCTCAAACTGGTTTGGCAATCCTTTTTGGCTCTAGCCTTCCGATCTTTTTTTAACATTGGCCATCTTAAGCAGTCGATCGTTGCAGATTCATCTTTTTTCATCTACTTGCTTTTTCAGATCGTAGAATTTGCCACTCCGTTTCCAAAATTTGATCTTTTTTGGAGTTTGGATCTTTTCCCTTTCATTGCTCGGTTTTCCAGGTCTCCATGGGAACCTGCCATGGAAAGCAAATACAAAGCCCTGAGTTCCAGGAAGAAGAGAGTCTCCAGATCCCTAACGTTAGGCAGCCTACGCCGGTTCAGGGAACCCCGCAGCAGGGCAAGTTCCCCTTCTGCAGCCCAAGTCCTCTTCCAGGATCATACAAGAACTCGCCGGCTAACTCCAGCGTGACCTCGACGCCTCTGCGGTTCCTCAAGCGGCCGTTCCCTCCGCCGTCGCCTGCGAAACACATCAGGGCCCTTCTCGCTCGTCGGCATGGCTCGGTAAAGCCGAACGAGGCGTCGATTCCGGAGGGCAGCGAGGTAGAAGTGGGATTGGATAAGAACTTTGGATTCTCGAAGCAGTTCTTCTCAAAATTTGAACTTGGGGAAGAGATCGGCCGTGGGCATTTTGGTTACACATGCTCCGGGAAGGTGAAAAAGGGGGATATGAAGGGGCAGGAGGTTGCCGTCAAGGTTATTCCTAAAGCAAAGGTTGGTATTCTGTGATGTTCGATCAGTTCTGGTGATTAATGCCTCTTTCCATTTCCATGAACGTGTCTTTCTTCAATTGGTTTCCATGGCGAAATGTTTGGAGCATAAATTTTTGATGAAACTGAGTTGATTCATTGTTTATTTTGTGATTTCTATGGTTAACACGTATAAAAATGCTTTCTTTTGTGTATGTGCGCGCTCGTGCGCGATGCATTTAGTTTTTCACTAACAGGAAAGTGAAATTTTCCTTTGAACTTCGTTGCCATTTCTCATGCTTCCTGCCAATTGTTCTCCCTTACTTATCTCACTGTTACTGCTATTTAATTTAGTTTTGGGCAAGTTTGACTTTATCATGTCTGAATTTGGATGCTTCTAAGATCTAAACGACATTGAACTGTGATTAAAACAGGTGAATCTACCTTTGTAATATGATTAGCAGCTAAACCTTTATATTTTTAGAAAGATCTCTGTATCACAAAGTTATTTAATTTCACATAACTTTCTAGTTGATCGTCTTAGTAGAAAGTTCAACTATCCTCAAATTAGACTTATATGGAAATAATATGCAGATGACAACTGCTATCTCTATTGAAGATGCACGAAGAGAAGTGAGAATTTTAAGTTCTTTGGCAGGACACAAAAATTTAGTACGCTTCTATGATGCATATGAGGATGAAGATAACGTCTATATCATAATGGAGTAAGTGTATATCACTTTTAGCACACTTCAAAATTCTATATATAGAAATGTATTCATCTAGTTACATGAAAATGCAACTATTGTCATGGGTTCAGCTAGTTAATGTTATCTCACTAGTCACTATTGATTCTTTTTAAGATTTTCAACTCAAAATTTAAAGTTCTATACCTGGTAAGTGAAGAATGTTATGCCTTTGGATGATGAAAACAATATCTTGCATTTAATACCCACAATAAAAGTGCCCTATTATGTGGTAAATTCTTTCGTCTTCAAAGTAGACCATTTATTTTACCATCTTGAAAGAACAGTATGATTTGCACTCATCCACTGTTTACTATTCTTGAACAAATTTATGTCGATGACTTCTACATTGTTTGTTTTTGGAGAAATCTCTCAAATGCAGCCCCCCAAGGCTCCAACTCATTCACTATTAGGAATCTTGTCGAAGAGATACAGTTCTACTGCCACCAGTTTCAAATACTTGAATTAGCTAGAGATTCTGAAATGGATGCAGAAATTGATTTACATTGCAAGGACATCAATTGATAAACATACACATGCATTTCAAAGTCAATTTCATAAAGACTCATTTATGAGTTCAATTCACAAAGATGGTAAAATATACTTGAATTTATTCAGCGGACATGGATACTGTATTCCATTTTATCTTGTTACCTATAGTGCATATAACAAGCAACTAATTTACTATGCATCATTTAATCAGTTAATTGGCTAAACAATTAGATGGAAAAAAAAATGAACTTCAAATTCATAAAAATTTCTCATAACATAATTATAAATTTTTATATTGTATGACTTATAAATACCATAACTAGCACTAGAAACATGCATTTATTTATCACATACGCATCTCATTATCTAAGTGGCTGATTTTTTAATGGCCTGATAAAGTTGGCTTTCTTTCTTATAGGTTATGCAATGGTGGTGAGTTATTGGAGAAAATTCTATTAAGGTATTGATGTATCCAAAATTGCTTATTCCAATTCCCTTCCTAAGGCTTCTGCTTTTTGAACAACCTCTTCTTAAAACTTGAACCAAACATCTGAATAGGAATGATTTTTTTTTCTTGTATTTAGGGGTGGAAAGTATTCTGAGGAAGATGCAAAAGCTGTAATAGTTCAGATATTGAGTGTCGTGTCTTTTTGTCACCTTCAAGGTGTTGTTCATCGAGATCTCAAGCCAGAGGTAGTTGTTACTTCTAACTGTAGCATGGAAATCCTTCATTTACTTAATTCAGATATTTCAGACTTATCATTTGGTCTGTTTGCTATTGTTTAAATTTCAAGTTTAAGATTTGAGCTCTTCGTAAGCTTAAGTTTCAAACTTTTTTTTATGGCTCATGCTTGTGCTTTGTTGGTTCAGAATTTTCTTTTCACTTCAGGAGATGAAAAATCTACCTTAAAAGCCATAGATTTTGGTTTATCCGACTTTGTAAAGCCAGGTTGGTTCCATAACAATTTTCGACCTTAAAAACTTATCAGATGTTTCTTTTGGGTTTAATTTGTAAAATAAGATGACATCTTCACTGAGTCTACAGATGAGAGATTGAATGATATTGTCGGAAGTGCATATTACGTTGCACCTGAAGTTCTTCACAGATCTTATGGAACTGAGGCAGACATGTGGAGTATCGGTGTAATTGCCTATATTTTACTCTGTGGTAGCCGACCTTTCTGGGCACGCACAGAATCAGGCATATTTCGAGCTGTTCTGAAAGCAGAGCCAAGCTTTGATGATCCTCCATGGCCATCTCTATCTTCTCAAGCTAAAGACTTTGTCAAGAAATTGTTGAATAAGGATTACCGTAAGAGAATGACTGCTGCACAAGCTCTCTGTATGTTCCTTATTATCTTGATTATTTTAGAAGCTGAGCATGAGCTGGTCAATTACTATAATCAACCAATCTCAGGTCATCCTTGGTTGTGGAATCCTGAAGAAGCAAAGATTCCTCTAGATATTATGATCTATAAACTTATAAAAGCTTACATATGTTCTTCTTCTCTAAGGAAATCAGCATTGAAGGTACGCTCGTTATTCCTAGCTGAGCCTCTGAGAACTATTGTTCTGTACTTTACTTGTTCTTACTATTATAATATATGCTGTAATTCTATCTATGTTTTGATTAAACACCTCAATGCTGGAAATATGGCAGGAAATTGGTGTTAGGAGTTAATAACTGTAGTTTGATAACCATGGCGGGTAGCAAGTGCAAGTTATCTGATGATAAAAATTGCCAAGTTTATCGAGTTCTATGGCTAAATCATGCTTCACTCAGATCCAACTTATAACCTCTTTTTGACATCGATATGAAATAGCATCCATGTATCAAAATGTATTGGTATGTTTACTTAAACATATACCTTAAAGTTTAGATTAGCACCATTGAAACTGTAAATTAAACAATAATATAATTGTTTTTCTGAAATAATACTTATTTGCATCCTTTGAGATGCATGAAAATTCTTTTCCATTCCCCTATCTGTTAGTTAATCTTGTGTATTGCACAAGGCTGGTAATCAAAAGAAAATATGCATAGAGAAACACTTTTGTCTCTCTTGATTATTCATATTAACAGGCTCTTGCCAAGACCTTGAAGGTAAATCAGCTATATTACCTTCGAGAGCAGTTTGCTTTGTTAGGTCCAAACAAGTGTGGCTATATCTCTCTCCAAAACTTGAAGACGGTTAGTTGTTCATTTTGTCAAAGTCCAAACATCTTTTTTGTTTCTAGATATTCCAATTAGTTTTCTTGCAGGCTTTGTTAAATAACTCAACTGAGGCAATGAAAGATTCAAAGGTTCTTGATTTTGTGAACATGGTATTCCTCAGAACTCTCTGACTAACTTAACCTAGTTATGACTGATAACCGTTGCAAACATAATCTTGATCGTCAATTGGCTCTTTTGGAATTAGGTGAGCTCTCTTCAATACAGAAAGCTGGATTTCGAAGAGTTTGCTGCAGCAGCCATAAGTGTACATCAGATGGAGGCACTGGATACCTGGGAGCAGCATGCTCGTCAAGGTTATGAATTCTTTGAGAAGGATGGAAACAGGCCCATCATGATCGATGAACTTGCATCGGTGAGAGTGAATACCAGAAAAAATAATTCTCTTACTGAATCTACTTTAGTCGCATTTAGCCTACACTGAGGTTTTACTAAAGTGTCATTCCTTTGCAAATCTGTACTCTACCTAATGGTTATGGACTTTTACAGGAACTTGGCCTCAGTCCATCAGTTCCAGTTCATGTTGTTCTCCAGGATTGGATAAGGCACTCTGATGGAAAATTGAGTCTCTTGGGATTTGTTAAACTTCTTCATGGTGTTTCTTCGCGCAGACAATGCTGAAAGCTTAGCAAAACCTTTTTTTCCAATCAAGCATGAGGATGCCTGGTCTTGACACTGATTGTCTGATGAGTTAACAGAAGAACCTTCGAGTAGTGGTTCATGCCTGAACCTTGATGATTGAGTAGGCCAGACAACTAAGATCTCAGTAGGCATCTCGACACATATGTAACCTTCCTCTTGTATTTGATGTTACTATTTAACCATGACAGCAATCAGTGATGTTGGTCAGGAATATGTACAGATGAGTATAGTAAATGTAGAAGGTTGAAAGGTATTGAGGTCTGCAAATGGGGTTCAAAAGCTTTTCATTCTGTTTTACTATCTCTTTACTCTCTTACCAGCTGCAATGAGAAATATTGTGAAGAAACATTGCAGGCCCTGATATTTCTGCAGAAATGGAAGTGGACAATTCGAGATACTCTGGATAAAAACATCCCCATTAGCCTACAGCTCTTCATCATGGCTGGAGCCATATGAACTAAATCGAACCCTAAGCAATTCAGGTGAGTTGAGTTCCTAATGTCCCATTTCCCTGGTTTCTAAGTGAAATGAATTCAATTTAGGCAAATTTCTGATTGCCCACCCTTAGAAGTCTAAGTTTCTATTACAAATGAAAAAAGCTATTGAAGTCTAGAATTTTGAGAATTGGCATTATTTGGAACTTAGTAGTGATTGAAAAAGAGAACTTGGGAGCAAGTAATTTGCAACTGAGTGTGGAGTTAGATGTTGGGGATGATTTATTCAACATTAGAAGAGAAGAAGGCAAAAGTGACACAAATTAAATCGAAAACAATTGCACACTTAGGGAGAGATTATAAATCTAGTGAGGAAGAGGTAGAGCTAGAGTAATCACAAAGAGAGTTGAAGGTTAGTAAGATTGGAAAATGAATTTTCGTCTCCGGTGGTTAGACTTGATCATGACATTTTAATGTCTGCAAACAATTGAATTAAGTGTTTATATTTTATAATTTACTTATGCTATGCAAGATCACTCATCTTGATTGAGGAGATTGTAGGAGAAGTTATTGAGGTTGGTAGGTGATCAAGAGCTAGTGTGGAGCTATGTCTACTTCGACGATGGATCAAATTCGAGAAGCATCAAATTGGCCCGAAGACCAAATGATTGTAATATATATTTTCAATTTATCTCGCATCAACTGTAATAGACATTGGACGATAGCTTTTTTAGGTAGAAGAGTTTTAGCTAAGGAGCTATTTCTATCTTCCTTATAATCTTATTGAAGGCATAAGAATTTTAATAATAGATGTCTAATCCTTCAAGTGGGAGGCAAGGTTACCAAGAGATTATGTTTGATCGATCTAGATAGGTGGATCCTCAACTTTGAACCTTCTAAAGAAATGTCGACACAAGACTTTTGGTAGGTTGACAGAGAAAACCTTCTCTGTGAAAGTAAATGGCCAAGGCGACACAACCTAACCTATGATGGCAAGTTATGGACAATAGGCATGGTTTGGTCGACCAAAACTTATTGATAAATCAAAGACTTTTCTAAGTAGATCAAGATTTGAAGATTAGAGTTCAATCGTCTAATTCCCTTTAGTTTAGTCAACCAAGGATTTTTGATCAACTAAAGCAGAACACTAAACCTCATATTTAAGTTAATTTTGGTGATCCTTTAAGCTAGAGAGCTTTCATGAAAACATCCCTAACTCTCCTACATTTTTGCTGAAGTGCTAGTGTTTCTTCTTGTGGTTAAAGGCCTATGTTCAAATCTTGGACAATGCATCAAGTTGAAGGCCTATGTGCTAGTGCAACCGAGTTCAAGGAAAGCTTTGAATGGTCCTAAGAGGGCATGACCGGGGTTCCTAGGATATTGCTCGAATGCAAGTTGAACTTGCACTAGACATGAAAGTTGCAAAAACCAGGGAAAAAAATGAGCTTACAAACATGGCTTTACCTTTTTCTTTTTCATGTTTCGGTCTCCTCCAATGTTGCAGCTCTGAATTGCAGCAAACTTTTTTGAGAGAGCAACAAAAACAGCTACGAGTCTGCCAAGATAGCAAAGCGTGGATTTCAATTTTCACCAATTAAAAAGGAGAAGCTGAGGCTAGATACATCATTCACATTCAATTTCTTATGTTCCCAACTATAAGAATTAGCAGCGGAATGCCGAAAGACTACAATAGTCTTTAGGCATTTCAGATACAAAGGAGTTTGCAATCACTTTGATGAGGGACTTCAGGTACTTCTACTCCAAAGCATCAGTCGGCCAAAGCTCTCTCCACTTGGATATTTCATCCTTGCTTTCCAATTTCCTGATTCCTCCATAAAATCCATCTGTTTCATTGCCTTCTTCCCTGTGATTCTTTCGATCAATGGATGCTTGTCGCCACCTTGAACCAGGCGTGTACTGGTTGAATTGGAGGACAATAGTATCTGAAAAACCAAACACCAAAGGAGTAAAATCAGCCGAGACAAGAATAACATACATCAACACTCAAGGAACTACAGTATACTACTTACTGCTCAGATGACAATGGCAAAAATGTTCATTTCCATCACAAGATTCCAAGTGGCCAATAACTCCATACCACCAACCTGCAACACAAATGAGGCATTGGTTGCTTATGAACTTCAGAAACACCTATTCTGTATATGTGAACAATGCTATAAAATTACTCACCATATGGAAACTCCTTGTTCTTTCTCCACTGAATCTCGATATGATCGCCCGGACGCAACTTGCTCAAGCAGTCTGAGATATGAAGCTCATGAGCAGACGTACTCGCAGGAGGTGCCCTCAGCCTCTTCCACTGCACTCCCTCCTCTGTCACTACTGTTCTTCGGCCGTGGGGAGGATACCTACACAAATCGTGGACAAAAATTCAGTTACAATTCTTCATATAAAGCACAAAAACAAAACTTCAATGATTTTTTTTTTTTGCAGCTGCTTCCAGTTTCAGAACTTAATGAAGGGTACGAAGTGCACAATGTTATATTTCCCTGAAATTGTTTTCGATTCCTCAATTTTGCATTAGATAGATCTCAGCATACCTTGCAAGAAAAGTGTCAGTCCGGCGATCATATCTAACTTGAGCATCATAACATGATAACATGAAGCCCACATGCCCATGCTGCAGAAGCATTAGAATTGTTAGTTTAAACTAAAATCTCAAGAACTTTGTTGCGATGATGGTGATGATGATTACCTCGCGGTTGTAAACCTGAGAAGGGAACCAGAACTGTCCACCCTCCAAGGACTGATACCAAGCCATGACAGAGTCAGCAGGCAGAGAATTCTTGAGCTTGTTGCCATTGCTAATTCTGCTCGTGAGCCACGAAATCGGCCAGATGCAGAGCAACAACCTAATCCAATGCTCGATGTCGAAGCCGCCACCGGAAGAGTCTCTTAAGGATGCCAGGTGGTGCTTCCACTCTCCGGTCGCCGCGGGGCCGATCACACTCCCCCATTTCTCCCTCATGTGTTTTTCCCAGAAGTGGTCGCTCCTGCACCGTTCCCTCAACGAGCTACAAACTGCGGCCATGGTGAACAGCCCGGACGGGGGTAGCTTCTCCAGCACGCACTCCAAGGCCAACTCCGGCAAATCCAGGAGTGACGTCTCCACCGGTTCCTCCGCGTTCTCCACCTGCTGGCCGGGGCATTTGTTCCTGGGAATCATCGGCAGTGGCGGCGGCAAAGCTCCGATTTTTCGTGCGCCAATCGGCTTACACTTCTCCAAGAGAGGCAGCAACCGAGACAGCAGATCTCGCCACGGCGGCAGAAGGAATGATTTGGAGAGGAAGAGGACGAAGGGGAAGAATGACATCAGGAACGAGAGCATCAGATTTCCAAACCTGTGTCTGATTGGATTCTCCACAACAATATTAAACAAAGATCTCAATTGCGATTGACGACGATGTAGGCCCACTTGAGTTTCGACGCATCATCTCACAAATCAAAGAATCCAAAGCTGAGACTTATTTCCTTGCACACTTGAAGCTGCAATGGAATAAAAATCGAGTCTTTGACAGCAGAAAAAAACTGGAGAAGAGGGCAAAGTGATCGCAGAGGTACGCGAAGAAGGTTTGAAGGAAGTGAGGATCAGATAGGAACATATAGGAATGAGCACCAAGAGGTGGGTTGACCAGGTTCCCTACCAAATCCTCACCAGAAAATGGAAGGGAGGAGGGAGAGATGAGCTACAAATGGCTGAGAGAAAGAACCAGTTCATTTTTTTTCTTTAATAAACAAAAACAAAAAACAAAATCTTGGAGTTTGGGACACAGAGTGCAAAGTAGCCAGCCGTCAGCGAACACATGTCCATCCTCTTCCAAGTCCACCATGCGTCCCCTGCCTTGCAGCCACCCGTAGCTTTGGTGGTAGGTATAGTAAAAAAAAAAAAATAGTTGGTAGATGACAAAAGTGAAAAAGCTGATTCATCATTCATGCTCTGCGATTTTTTTTAACACACTGTTTCTAGTCGATTCTAAAGTTGCTCGTTTTGATTGGGTATTTGATGCTTAAAAGATTCCTCCTGTCTCCATCTTCCACCCGTGGCAGCATCATCCTTTATTGAATAATAAATGCATGTAATGTAATGCAGACAGATGACATCTTGCCCTACTTAATTACATGTCAAGTCTTCTGCTTTCCCTGCTCAAGAAAGCAAGCTTTGGGATTGCTGATCCTTTGAGTTGGATGATCATCCAGAAGAGTTTTTAAATGTAAAAGTAATGAATTATGAATACAAAACGAACAAGAGCACGGAAAATGGTTTGCTTCTTCTTCTCGGAAGGAAGCACTGAAAGTGACCGACTGCTACTATGGAAAAACAAAGGATTTGCCAAGGTAAGAATTGCAATAGTGGGAGAAAGTATCACAATGGATCTTAATGAGGACCTGCCTAAATGGCACCCTGTAGTTCATTCATTCCCCTGATGTAGAGGAGAGGTCAACACCATACTTATTAGCAAGCACATCATTCTTAAACATATAAATCATTTTCCTCTTTTCGTTGTCATTGTCCATGGTCCATGGCTCCCCTTAATACTTTTTATTATAATCTTTTTCAGAATGATGCTCAGTGGATTAGGTAGAATCAGACCAAACCAAACAACGTGGAATGAAACCAGCTGAGCAAAAAAGAATTAATCTTCCTGGAAGGTTCATTTGTTTTCCCCCAATAATATATTCAAATAGTCGATAGCTATCAACTTTGACCAGAACTTGTAATCTGATGAAACTACATAGCAGTAACCAGCCAACACATGCACAGCTTCGTCAATGGAGACATATATATCTAGCTTCTTCCATACTTTTAATTTGCTGTTAACAGAAACAAAAGAAAGGGAGAAATATTCTCGATCAGGTCAGAAAACAATACGGAGGAGTTGGAATATGTAGCAGGAACTGGAGATAAATTATTATCGGCATTCTCTTTGATCCAATCAATCACATGACGCACCTCCCATCATCCATGTCGTTGGTCTCCTATTGCAGCAACAGTGCTGCCATAGTGGCGGATGCAACATGCCGTAAAGTGGCTAACTATTCTAAATGGATTGCTGAAGCCAGTAAGCACTGGGAGCATGGAGCTCCATGTGAAGCAATTGAAACAAAGTCGTCTTCGCTCTCTGCATGCTTTTAAAGTGGATAAAAGGTGAAGTCGCAGAGATGAAAATGGATAAGACACGATCAACTGGTCGACCGACCAATGATGTAGCATTTAAGCTTCCACCTTTTGCGTGGAAAGGCTGTTGTGCCAGAGCCAGAGGGAAGGAGAAGGTGTCCTAGTCATGGGAGATATGCGTGGCCCCCTGAGAGATTTTGAAGAACATGGTAGCTAGCCTAGGGAATAAATAAACTATATGCACATACATATCTACCTAAGAAGCAGGAATGATGGCTGCAAAAAAGGTGAGAATCTCATCCACTTGGGCCTGGGCAACAATTCATTGCCTATTGCTGAGCTACTTCATGAATCAGTCTTTTGTGGAATATTTGAAAACTTGCAGTGGTGTCAGCGGTCTTCCAATCGAGGAACTGCTAAGAGGAAAATAATCAACTTTACATGTGTAGCTGCTTTGAGAGAATAGGCTGACTGCCGTTCAGTAAATGGATAATATTGGAGTGTGACTAGTACCTTTATGTGTTGATCAAACTCACCAACAACAAGTTTATTTTAATGCTGGTCTCGGGGATAATTTAGTGATTTGATCGATTTCTTTCTTTTCTGTATTTTTTACTTTTCAAAAGATTTTTTTTACAAAAAAAATGTTATAACTGAAGCACTTTTGTGTTGGTCGACTGTTCTATATTATAGCTTTTTTAATTTTTTTTTAATAAAAAAAACAACTGTTTGGTACAATTTTAACTTTAGCTGCTCTAATTATATTTTAATATGCTTCAATAGTATTTAACTGCAAACCAATTTAAAATAAATTTGATTAAAATTACTTAATAATTTAAAAACTTTGAGTATGCTGTGTACCCATTTTAATAGGAAAAACATTTTAGGAATGAAGATTAAAATAAAATAAAATGAATACCGTTTGCCTTTTAATAACAACTACAATAAAAGAAGCCTAGCCCTCTTAATTTTTGCCTGAGGCAAAAGATGATAGCTCTATCGGCAATAAAAGAGAAAAAGGAGTTGCACATGAGATCATACCTATACGAGGCAATAAAAGAGACAACAGAAAATGGAAGCCCTAGAGTATAATAGAAAGCTGAGAGAGGCGTAATGGGGCAGTTTTATATCTTTCTAGAGTATAATAGGAAAGGAAGGAATTGCTCAAGGGTCAAAGATAGAGGTGGCTGTGCTGGAGAAAAGGCAACAATAATTCAAAGCGAAGCAAAGATGGACTACCTTATAATGTTAAGTCATAGATCATCTAGCAGCGGTGTTAAAGTCACTTTTGAACACATAGAAGGGAAGTCTAATCAGCTAACTGACTCCCTATTTAGACTAATAGACTAATAAATATGCTTATTATTTCAGAATGGAACGACGATAAGATGGAATGGTTGCACCTGATAGCCGGCTCAATCCAAGAATTAAAAGGCCAACCCAACCCGAGCAGGGAAACTCATCTGGGCCAGATGATTCTACTTCTAATGAACTCTTGGCCCAGTACAAAGCGAAGCTCAAGTATCTCAATGAACAAGTCAGCAAAGCCCAAGGATTTCCTAGGGACAAATACGACCGAACCAATC
>JBAMHZ010000117.1:4225366-4254098 GCA_037177395.1 Alpinia galanga
AAAAATTTATATTCGTCGCTATATTTAAATTTTTTTAACGATGATATTTTAATTTTAGCGACGTTTTTATTATTGTCATTAAATATTAGCGACGAATATATAATATTTCGTCGCTAATATCTGTTCGCGACAAGCTTATTGCGACGATAATAGCGATGAAATATTTACGTCGCTAAGTTGACTTAGCGACGAATATAACGAGTTAGCGACGAAATATTTTCGTTACTATATAACAAATATCTTGTAGTGAACCAAGAATTATATCAAAATTGGAAGAGAGAGGTCCAGCCAACTAGAGTTTTTATCCAAAGATCTGTTAAATTAATTTACTCTAAAAATATCGGACGACGAAGTTTGAAAATAAAAAAAAAAACCCTCACTTTCAAATGAAAACGACAGTATCCTTCCGCTCTGTCGCCTCATTTACGTCATAGAAAAGGATGGGATTTTAAGAATTCACTCTCAAGGTTAAGAGTTCAAAGCAATAAAATAATATTACTGAAAGAGTTTAACTTCGTCACTCTTGTCATAAAGGATAATCTCACATTGAATATTGTATTTATTTGACGATTAAGAATGACAAATCTTGGACAATACAATAAGCAAAATATTATTGAAACTATAAAGTATATGGTTCGAGATGTCCAAAGCAATACAGATTCAATAGGAGCAAAATTACATTTTTTTAAGAGAGTATATACACCATAGCAATCTGTACAATAAAAAAAGAGAGGAAAAACTCTAACTTAATTTTAGTTGACCGGCAATTGTACGATATTAAGTAGATATTGGTTTGGTCAAATTATGACTACAAATGAGCTCAAACTTGCACCTGAAATAACTTCACAATGTGGTTTTAGTCAAATAAAACTGGAATAGAGAAAGGAGGAGGCAGTCTTGTGATAAGGCCATTCAAGATAGTCGAGGAGCTCTCCTAGTCAACCTGCCATTACAAGTCAATAAAAGAAGAGTCAACTGCCTGAGATCTCTGGCACAAGAATTCAACCTTTTTCTTATCCACGTTGGATACGCTTGCAGGAGTATGGAGCAGCGATCAGTAGCCACTCGGAGTGACTTGGTGACTGTTAATAACTTTGTTTATGCTAGTAAAGGCGGCTTATTATGATGCACTATCTGTACACACACCGCGTCCTTATTAGTTTTGGCTAGGGCTCCAGCATAAAACCTTTGGCGTGAATTTTGTTCTTCCGAAACACACTGAAGCAAGCCTTTTATGTTCACATCAGCTGTGATTTTGATATGTGATTAAAATTTCAAATGGCATACAAATACAAGTGTTGGCTACAAATTTCTAGTGTAATAAAATCCTGTCCTGGTTTTTGATGCAGGTTTTACAATAGGAATATTGGAGCAAATGTGAGATGCTCACTGTTTAGTAAAAAAAGTGCATGACCAAAGGCTCCAGTGAAACCAAATTCCGGTTTCTATGCATGGAATGAGTTACTAAAAGCACAAATTCAT
Organism: Alpinia galanga; assembly: GCA_037177395.1. Lineage (NCBI taxonomy): Eukaryota > Viridiplantae > Streptophyta > Magnoliopsida > Zingiberales > Zingiberaceae > Alpinia > Alpinia galanga. Next base: position 4,226,849 of record JBAMHZ010000117.1, read on the forward strand.
GGAATGAGTTACTGAAAACATAAATTCTATGCATGAAACGAATTACTGGGGGAAAAGCAAGTTCAAATGCTAACGTTTGGCAGAGATCACAGCTTAAATTATCATACTCAAGTCTGGGACATGCAGGATTATTGAACTGCGTTTTTCCTTCCCTTTTAAATAAATGCTCTATGTTTGGGAAGCTTGTATCAGTCAGTTTGCAGCTTATTATGTTTTTAGTTTATCATTATTCCATGGGCCTACTAATAGACTCTTCCAGTATGGATACCCAGTGAATTTTTCCAAGGGCTCCTCGCCAGGGTTGGAAAACTAAATGAACCTTGATGTCTAGTTAGACATGCTAAAATATACTCCCAAGCCTATCTGAGGAGGAACTTTGTTATGCAAGGTCCTCTTTGCTGACAAGTGAGTAACAATCTCTTTGAAAATCTCAGAGACTAATCTTCCTGAAGAAGTGGTTTAAACGTCTGCTCTTTTTCTCTAACATTTTAGTCTCACTAAGCTTTGTTCTTTTTGCAGATATAAATGTCAGTTTTTTGGCCATGAATGATAAAGAATTTCAGTAGACGACTCTTGTTGATAAACCGAACCCACAAACTCAAGCCAACTATCATTCTATTTGGGAAATAAGATGAGACATCAGGGGCCTAATTTAACGGAAAGCAAAAATTCAATGCATGTATGAATTACTGAGACTTAGCAAGTCCAAATCCTTTCACAGAGATCAAAGCTTAAATTACGTCAGTCATGCTCAAACGCGGGATAATATCTCATCTGTCGCTTGAAACATTATCCAAATGATAACATTTATAAGCCCCAAAATGACTCAAGCGTATACAACATATGAAGCCAGAAAAGAACAAAAAAAACCGATGCAGTTATTGACGTAAATAAGTTGATTGAATTAAGGTTACAATATCCTCCATCAACTGTAATGGCATAAGCATACAAACACTAGATAAGTTGTTCGTTGAATTGAGATCAGATCAAAATCAAATACCTTCTGATATTACTAGCCAAAGACTATATCGGCATTTTTAAGCTAATAAATAATAGAGCTTCTCTAACAGATGCTATAAATCACAACATAGATTAACAAAATCCCTAATGTTTATACTTTCCAAAATGCAGGAGACTGCTCCATTTATCCTTAGGCAGCTCCAAGCAAGGGAAAATAAACTCGAAGCATGGAAAAAATAAAGCCTTTCACTTACAATAATCATCATATCTCAAGTCATCTATTCAGTCATGATGTACAAGGCTAACCCCCTCACAAGGAATTTGCAGCGGACCCATATGCTCCTCGTTCACACTGTCCAACCACAATGCTGAGAGTCCCATTATGTTCTTGACCTAGCTTACTGCATAATCTCCTAGGTACCTGAAAGGAAACAAAATTCAATTAGATAAAGAAATGGTAAGAAATATTAGCCAAATACCAAGAAAAAGGCATTTTAAATAGAGAACAAACCAACTGCCACTTGTTTTTCAATGGAGTGCTAACAACTAGAATTTCAGTCACGTCAGGCAAAGGAGAAGAAAGAGGAAAGCAGAATACTTTTCTTTTTAGATCATCTCTTCCCTTAGCTCGTCTATATGATCCTAGAGTTGTATTTTCATTCTTTCCAATATTGTTCAAGAAAAACATAATAGGTTTCTTGCAGACAGATCTGTATGGCTCCCTTGTGTCGAAATCAAACTCCATCCTATGACTATGTCTGTTCCAAGCAACATACGTCTGTTCGGAACGTTCCAGCTCTCTTGGAGGGACAATGGTTGGAAATACTTGGACAACATAACCCAATGAGACAGCAAATGTGAACTTTTTCCCCCTGTCATAACAAATTGATCGTTGCAAGAAACTCATAGAATAGGCTTTCATAGCCTTGGTAAAGAGCTTCAGGCTTCCAAGAGAGCTCAGGCCAGGATAGAGGGGATCAACAGCTTCAACATGATGTATTGTGATGAAAGGAGAGAGTGGGTGTGCAGCCAAAAGACCATGCGCATTTCCTCTGATATCCCACTGAGGCAACATAGAAAAAGGGAAATTCAGAATTAAACGGCCAACAATACGGAATCTTTATGGATAATTAAATAAAGAGCTCCTGATCATTATGTTTAGGCAACAGAGATCACTCAGTATACTAGAATAAAAATGTGCTGCTATGTTAGAATACTTGATGTATAGAAATAGCAAGAGGATAGCGGACAAAGAAAATCCAGTGAGGAAGATGAGCTGTAGAATAAGACTAATAACATGGAAAAATCGAAGTTTGTTTCTTCAGAATAGAGGAAGTAAAATGAGAGTTGTACGATATTAATTTTGCTACCCATGTTGTTTATCGGAAGCGAAAGAAGTTGTTAGAAACAAATGATTGATTGCAACACATATAATCATTACAAAAATAAGCAAACAAACCGTGTGTTCTAACTAATTAGTATAGAATCCTGACCATGTGAAAAATCCATAGTGATACAGGGAGCTCAGCGAGAACATGATGCAGTACGCTTAGACAGTGGGGAAAAACACATAACATACCTGGTGGAAGCCATACTCGCGGCTTAGCGGGACTCCAAGCTCAGAGATGCATGCGTGCAATCGGTCATCGCTGCCATAGAGCCTTGGATACCTCTCAATGCAATCGTCTAACATGCTGGAAAGAGCTTCGGCAAGAGGATAGCTGATGGCGATTCCCCCGCCACCGAACGCCATTGCATGGCTAAAGTAGGTGTTCGCTGAGTGACTCTCTGAAGGCCCTCCAACGTACACCATCTCTGTCCAATCGTACTTGGAGAGAACCGTGACGAGATTATCCGTGCAGAGGATCGTGTCGTCGTCCACGAGAACGAACCACCGAGCCCCGTGATGGCCAAGCCGGAAGGACTCGACAAGGATGCGTGCAATGCGGAGGCCAGAGGGGTGTCCCGTAGGGTTGGTATATCGGAAGCGGGATATGTCTTCCGAAACGAGGACGGGAGGCAGAGATCGAGCAAGGGAGGAATTTGGGGGCAGTCGGGGAACATAGTCATCGAGCCAGACGTGGCCGCGCATGGCGCTGGGGCGCCACCAAAGGCGTACGAACTCGCGGCGTTGCGGCCAGAGGTTGGCTGACCCGCCGATGCCGAAGACGAGATGGCGTATGGAGAGAGGCCCGAGATCCCCTTCGTCTCGGTTGCGGGATGAGGGGGCGGGCGGAGGCGAGAAAGTAGAGGCGGAGGAGCGAATGTGCCGCCAGTGGAGACGGTGAGAGGGAGAAGAGAAAACGATGGAGAGCCAGGCGGAGGTGGCGAATAGGAGGGCGAGTAGGGCTGCGGCGGATGCGGCTGCGCGGCCACCGCGGCGGTGGGTGCGAGGAAGGCACGGGCGGTTGGAGACGGAGGAAGAAGGGAGGGCGGCCATCGTCGCCGTCATCGTCGAGGTCATCGGCGGCGGCGGCGGCAACGGTCATTTGTCGACGAAGAGAAAGGGTTATATTTTAGGAAAGAGTATAGGAGAAGGTTGAAAATTAGACCGGTATTGGGACAACGAAGCACAGCAAAAGAGGAGGAGAAGGGTGCCTTTAGAGGGCGTGACAGGTGTCCAAATGCTATATACTCCATGGCTTGGCTTACCAAGCAGACGGAGTGAGCGCCAGCGATAAATTTGAGATGAGTGCAATGGGTAAAGAAAAGTGTGAAATTGCTTATTGCCATATTAATTGCCTCGCAATATAAAATTGCGGTCCGTCAAATTGATGGCATGTGCCTCAAGTTTAAGGTTTTGTTTGTTAAACCGTAATATAGTAATATGTAATTTAATAAAATATGTAATGTAATATAATAAAATTAATATTATATTAGTATATTCGGTTAAGGTTTATATATAATATTTTAATATAAGAATAATTATATTTTTTTATTTGATATTTATTTTTATGGTACGCATTGATCGTCAATTGCCATTGGTCATAGTTGGCCATCAGTTATCGTGGGTCGCTATCAATTACAATCAGTGATTGGTCGGTCGCATCGGTGACCATGATCAATGGTCTTTAGTCATCCACCGTCGGCGTTGACTTGTGTTAACCTTGTAATGTAATATAAATTATATGAGTTTTAATCCGTAATTCAGATTACAAAATTATCTTATATTTTATAATCAAGATTATATTACTTTATGATGTTAAAATTATATTAAATAAATGAATCTATTTTGTAATATAATATATATTACATTATAAGATAAAATATAAGGTACCAAACAAACGGAGCCTAAATGTTTTACTCAACCGCAAATTCAATTTTTAGAAACCACTCGTTTTTTTTTAATTTACCAAATTATATACCTTTTTCTAAAAATATCCCTTTATCTGTTAGTAGCGTGCACATTTAAAATCATAAAAAATAAATCAAAATTTTATAGGAGTTTTTATAATTAATATTTAGTTTTTTAAAATTACATTAAAAATTTCTAACAAGCTAAATAAAGTGTTAAATTATAATTAAAAATCATACTTATTGAAGCAAGAGAGTTCAAAGATTTGATAAGTCTAAATTTATTAATTAGTTTTAAGTTGAAATTCATCCATAGAAAGTCTAAATTTAGAAAATTTTAAACATTGTTAAAGTCACACAAAAAATTTTAAAAAATTATTGTTGAGTATTTGATAAACTTAAATTTACCAATGATTTTATTATAAATTATAGTTTATTGTAATTTTATTATGAATTTAAATTTATCATATTCATTTAATAATACTATTTTTATATTCTCCTAGGATTTTATTTTGTTTTTGTTTTTTTTTACTCTGACCATATTTAAATCAGATGCAAGCTATTAGTAAATTTTAATTAAATTCATGCTATTCAATATTAATATCTCTTTTACGTGAAAGGATGAATTCTCTCACTTCATGAGTTCCTTTTTGTTAAAAAAAATAAATTGTAAAATGGTCGCATTAATCATCCTTACCCGTATTGAAAAGGAGAATAAATTAATAATTCAAATATGACAAATACAAATGAGGAAATTGATTGATGGTCCAGAGTTATAATCTTTCTAAAACTTAATTCCTACTCACTTAAAAATTATCTATATATATTTACTAATCGAATTAGCCCACTGAAGCTCATTTTTGTTAGTCTTAGCAAAAGAGAATAAATTATAATCAATTTTTAACTATACTAATATCTAAACACAGTAAAAAGAATAGACACTCCAATTAATATTTTTATTCGGCGGTGAAAATTAATTCTTATTCCTTTTATAATTTTATAACGCATTTAACGTCGGCTCTCCGAGTATAATACCTGTATTTTATATTTCAATAATTTAGTTAAAATTTTATTTTAAAGCAATGAATTTGAGTTTTGTTTTTAATCTGAAGAAATCTCCACTATAACGTCCTCGTCCTCGCATGGATAAAATTTTCAGCCTCTCCCTTTGTCACTCGCAGATCACAAACACATAAAAAGAAACATGAACGGAAGGAGAAGATCGAACCTTACCTCATGTCCTCGCCCCACCCTCCTCTCCACCGTGCCACCCTCCGCCTCCCTGCTATTACTCCTCCCAGAAAGCAGTCGCCGTCCAACTACCACCATGCCTTCCTCCGACGAACACAACCACAGCAACTTCAAAATCAACAAAGACCACAAGATCCTAGGCCTCCTCATGAACACCCGCAACCGACGAAGAAAGCCACTCTCCGGTCCCGGCTGAGCCAGCTCTGTAAGGATGGTCGCCTTGACGCTGCCCGCCGTCTTTTCTTCGATTCCCTCTCCCACCCCGCCGCCGCTCCCACCCTCCTCTGGAACACCCTCATTATCGGCTACGTCTGCAATGCCCTCCCTCTCGAGGCCCTTCGCCTCTACGCCCTCATGAACTCTCCCTCCGATGCCTACACCTACTCCTCTGCCCTCAAGGCCTGCGCCGACGCCAGGCAGCTCCGCCTCGGCAAATCCATCCACTGCCGCATCGTCCGTCTCCACCCGGCGCCTCCGGGGAACCGGGTTCTCAACAACTCCCTCCTTAACATGTACGCCTGCGCCATGGACCCTCATACATCGCGTGTCGATGCCGTTCGCCTCGTGTTCGACAGAATGCCGAAGCGCAATGTCATCGCTTGGAATACACTGATCGCATGGTATGTCCGTCGCCGGTACTCTGACGAGGCGTTAGCGCTCATGAGGCTGATGCTGGAGGTCCGAATCCGACCGACACCTGTCACTTTTGTCAACGTCTTCCCGGCTGTTTCAGCAATTGGGGAAATCAGGATCTGTGATGTACTTTACGGTCTGCTCGTCAAGTGCGGCCATGGCCATCTAAATGATCCATTTGTTGCTAGCGCCGCTATCTTGATGTACTCGGAGCTGTCGAGTATCGAATCAGCAAGGTGGATTTTTGATCAAGCGGAGGGTAAAAATACGCAAGTTTGGAACACCATGATCAGTGGGTACGTTCAGAACGGTGATTACAGAAAAGCCCTCGCTCTCCTTATCGAGATTTTGGAATCAGATGCGGTGGTTGCTGATACGGTGACCTTTCTCTCCTCTCTAATTGCGGTCTCTCAGATGCAAGATCTCTGGATAGGACAACAAATCCACGCATATCTGATCAAAGAGAATCCTGGAAAGGTGCTGCCTTTGGTGCTCAGCAATGCTCTCATAGTCATGTACTCGAGATGCGGCGAAGTTCAATTATCATTCGAAGTGTTTGAGCAAATGCCCGAGAGAGATGTCGTCACATGGAACACTATTGTCTCTGCTTTGGTGCAGAATGATCTGAATTTGGAGGGCGTGCTACTGGTGTACGAGATGCAGAAACAGGGTTTTGTTGTGGATTCAGTGACCGCTTTGGCTCTGCTTTCGGCAGCATCCAATCTGGGAAGCCTTTCAATAGGAAAGGAGATGCATGGATACCTCATCAGGCACAATATTCAGTTCGATGGTATGGAAAGTTACCTGATCGACATGTACGCAAAGTCTGGCTCTGTTGAGATTGCATGCCGTCTGTTCAACAGTGAGAGATCTGGTAATCGAGATAGAGTTACCTGGAATGCAATGATTGCTGGGTACACACAAAATGGGCAGAGCGAAGAAGCCGTAGCAGTGTTTAGAAATATGCTTCAAGAATCCCAAATTCCAAATGCTGTGACGTTCACTTCAATCCTTCCAGCTTGTAGCCCAGTTGGAGTTGGAGGAATCCGAGCTGGAAAAGAGATCCATGGATTTGCCATTCGATACTGTCTCGATGACAATGTATTTGTTGCCACGGCACTAATAGACATGTACTCCAGATGTGGTGAGATATGTTCTGCCGAGAGAATATTTAACGGCATGGGCAACAAAAACACTGTCACTTACACTACCATGTTGTCCGCCTTTGGCCAACATGGGCTCGGAGAGAAATCTTTGGCTTCGTTTCAATTGATGAAAGAATTAGGAGTAAAGCCTGATGCGATCACCTTTGTGGCACTCATTTCAGCCTGCAGTTACTCTGGATTGATTGAGGAAGGTCTTGCGGTGTTTGAATCAATGAAGGATTTTGGCATCACAGCAACTACAGAGCACCATTGCTGCATGGTTGATTTGCTGGGCAGAGCAGGCAGAGTGGAGGAAGCATATGAATTTGCCAAAGGATTAGGCGAAACCGGAAAATTCACAGGAATCTGGGGCTCTCTGCTTGCTGCATGTAGGGTTCATGGCAAGTTTGAGTTAAGCGAATTGGTAGCTGAGAAATTATTTGAGTTGGGAAAAGAGGAAGAACTTGCAGGGTATCATGTTCTTCTTTCAAATGTGTATGCTTCTGATAAGAATTGGGACAGTGCTGATAGGGTGAGAAAAGAGATGAGAGAAAGAGGAATGAGGAAGGAACCTGGGTCTAGTTGGATTGAGGTTGCAGCTTCCTTGCACAAGTTCATGTCTAAGGATCAAATGCACCCAGAAAATGATCAAATTTATGGAATGCTTCAAGGCTTAGCTCTTGAGATGAAATCTGCTGGTTACAAGATCCCTGAGCTTCCTCTTGATGAGATTGGGGATGGGGATTAGTAGCAAAACTAAAATGATTGATGATGATCAGCTAGTTTGCCAGCCACTTGGTTCGAGAGCATTCGCAGGACACTGATAGGGTAGTAGTGCCTTTTGGGTCATATGATTTGCTATGCCTGCAAAGCATGAACCATTTCCTGAGCTTCTGTTTGTGATACGGGATGATTCCAAGAATTCAATTCCTTTTAAGTAATGAGACGGACAGTAATTGTATCAGATAAAGAAATTTCATTGAAACATATTGTTATAGAATAAATCAAAAAAGAAGTGATGTTTATAGTTTCTTTGCCATCATTCCAAATCTATGATAGATTATTCATCCATATTCTTTGAAATGTGATCGTTTCACTGTGGAAAGTATATTTATTCTAATTGTTAGTGAACTGCTTAAAACAATCCTTATCATGACCCATGAGCATCTTAATTCAGAGAAGATAACAAAAAGGTAGAGCTTGCGTTCTGAGACTCCAGTGTCTGTGTGCACTCTGTAGGGAACTTAATGACAACTCATCCACAGGAAACGAAAGCAATTCCACTCGTATACTCTTTGATGATCTAGATAATCCATTCATAAGCAAGTAGATTGAGAATTATTTCTCAATTGATTTCAATTATTCATAGATTTCTTGAGCGTTTAGGCAAATGCACTTCTCTTATCATTTCTAGGAAGTCCTATCTCGCACATCATTTTGAATTGATTTTAATATGATAATATCATTTCAAATTTTATTTACAATCATTAGATTATACAATAAAGCATGATTATTAGTATAAAATGAGTTTCATAACCATACCATACAATGTTATCATCTCTAGGGCACCATAAATTAATATTAAGCCCTATGAGATGATATAAATAATAGGCCAAAACTTTCGCCTTTGCTAAATACATTTACGATCGCAAGTTGAAGGCTAGCCATTGGATGATCCGTGTTTTTTTTTTATTTATTTATTTTGATTATCAATGAAAAATTTATATAAGATCAAATTATGTATTTCAAAATTAATCAGATTATAGATCTGAACATTGAACTCCCTGGAGTTGAGTGTAGCCTAGTGAAAATAGATTAGTATCCACTTTTTCGCCTTAGGTGGATGCCATTTAGGTTGATGTGGTTTAGGTCTTGGTTAAGTTTGCTTGAGTTGGTTTAAGATCTGGTCGTTGATTATGAAAGATATCTACCGCCGTACGATGGATGAGCGAATAGATCTGATCCATTAATTCAGATCCAGCGAATATGGAAGTGCGGAAGAAGGGGGGTCTCGAGTGTTTTCTTTCTCCGATGAAGCGATTGAGCGCGAGATCCCGTCCGTTAGGCCGTCGCTGAGTGGAAGCCGGCTATACCACGGTGGGTGCGAGGTCTAAGAAACTTCATCCTTCTTTCTTTGCGGAGGTAATAGACTCCTTTCGATGTCGAGATTGTGTTTCCTTTGTCCTCAATCTGAATTTAAGAATCGCATTTGAGAAATAATCTTCTGTTGGAATCATGAGGTCTAATGGAGTTCTCTGCTGTTCTCTCTTGGACGATGGATGTCGATGATGTTTTTCATCAGGAAGAAAAGCGAGTTTTTTTTGGGTGTTTTCTATGGCGGTGACGACTTTGGCGCCAGGATTATCCAGGAAGCTGAAGAAGGTGTTGGAGACGCGGACGGACAGCCCTGATCTGTTGTCTTCGTTGGGAACCCTTTCCACATTCTATTCCGACAACACTCCGCAGGCCCGGCGTAACCTCAAATCTTCCATCGAGCAGCGCGCCCTTGCCATCAATCATCAATTCCTTGACGCCTCCTTTGCCGCCCAACAGGTCTCTCTGTCTTTCACTCTCAATTTATATTTTGTTCATTGAAATCTATGAAAGTGCGATGTTTTGATCAGGCGCTGGATAGAGTGGAGGAAGAAATCAATGCTTTGGCTGATTGCTGCGACCAGTAAGTCTTTGTCAAACTCAGCAGAAACAGAGAAAATGATGAAATAACTGTTACATGGTTTTATTCCATCCTCAATTTGCTAAGGATCCAGTAAAATCTGACTCTTGCATCTCGCTATTTACCCAAGATGCGATGCCCCTGGGAGTATAGTTGGTTGGTCGTGATTATCTCACACTCTATAATTTTTCAAACTGGCATATCGATTTCTTATTTTGACAGATCATCTATTGCCCTCTCCGAGCAACTTGCCTGCATATAGTCCAGAGTCCACATAGATAGATGTACTGATTTTTCTCACAAATTGTTTCCGTAAGGATTATTAGTATGTAGATTGTGGCTTTTGTTTCCTTTGACATTTTGAATGACAAATCAAACTTAAGACTTAGAATAGCTATGAGATCTAGGTGGTTGACAGGCCCTGTGACTATCTAGCCTTCTTCCCAAGAGTTATTGATTTATAATGTTCATTTTCTCTCTTAACCGAGCAAGAAGGATAAGCTATTTAGATGCTGGACTGGGACATCCTTCTGGAATAGATGCAATGGATGATGAAGACCTATGAAGCATCTGATTACTTCATAAGCCTTTGTTGTCCAAATTTGCAATTCATCTTTACTGTGTTGATAAGTCTTGGAATTTTTCATTAGGATGTCTTTGCCAGATAAAATTTAAATAATCACGAGGGTAATTTCTGATTCATTTATAATTCCTAACTTGCCAAGATTGAACTGCATGAGCTAAAACTTCATGTCTTGTGGTTATCAGGACACATGACTGGGAAAGCTTATTTTACTGGGGTATTCTTGCAGCTTGATCTGCCTTTATTAACTCTTTTGGAGCTCATTTATTTATCTAAGTTGATGCTTCTTAAGCATTACTAGGATGCTTTTTTATTTTCTATATTTATTCCAATACAACTATTTTGCTGGGTCTTTAATCATACAGGATTGGAAAGGCATTGAGCAGTTGCAGTGCTAGCACAGGGGATATCATAAGTACCACTGAGAGGCTAAAACAAGAACTTGAGGTTACTACTCAAAGGCAAGAAATTGTGTCATGCTTCCTACATGATTACCAGCTTTCTAGTGATGAGGTAACTAAATAAGCTATAATAACATGGTATTCACTTTATAAAATTATGCACTGGTTATACAAATTTTCTTGATCCACGACATAGATAAATGCTCTGAGGGAAGAAGAACTTGGTGAGAGTTTCTTCAAGGCTCTAGCACACGTTCAGGAAATTCATGCCAACTGCAAGATATTGCTAAGAACACATCACCAGGTAGGATTAATTTTTATTTTCTGGTTGTTCAAGTGTAATTATGAGTTCCAAATTTCTGCATGTCACTTCACTTGTCTGCTTTATTGGAGACTAATAACTTTTATTGATTGATTTTAATGTTCTTTGTTTTGATTTTTTGGGTTGAACATCATGGGAGCAAACAAACTGGTTATTGGGGCTTAAGGATTGAGTATCATGGTTCCCTATTTATTTTCATGTGCCATTGCTATCTTACCTTATTAATCTTCAGAATTTGTCAAGTTTCTATGTTATAACTGTTAATGCCAAGTTGAGCTAGATTGTATGTCTTCTGAACAAATAATTGTGCGCCTACACAGAAAAACTCATCTATATGTATTTTTATTTTTTGATTTATTAGTTAAAGTAATTACATTTTGTCCATTTAGTCATCTCAACCATCATAATTGTCTGATCTGTGATGTTAATGTAACTTACAATGGAGTTACTAATAAGGTCACTCTTGCCAATAACTTTTTGTATTAGTATTGACCAACAGTGTATCTATATTTTTATGATTGCCTACTATTTACATTGCTTATGCAGATGTTCAATAGGTGCCCATCTATTAGATAGGATTGAGTGTCTTTTTTTTAAAATGTTTTTGAACTTTTCATAAGTTTTGATAAAAGTGTGTGTTGTAGTATGCAATCAATCTGCTTCATAGCACATATGTCTGGGCATATCATTTTCAAGTTTAAAATAAATGCAAAAATTATTTATATACATTAATGCTTAATGATTTTATGATAAATTTTTTAATAAACCTATCAAATCAATAATTCCACGTAAAAAATATACATAAAATACAGTGTAAAACATATAAGCTATAACAATCTATATTATTTAACAACATAGAACAATCATGCAAGTAATGTGGATATAATCGAACACTTGCAAAACTTAAAATGACACTTACAAGTTACCATACCAAAAACTAAGCAAGTATAAGTATTACAAATTACAAGTACCTCTAAGGGGTAAAATCATTGCAGCCTATATTATTTGAGAAGTGTTCAAGGCATATATGAAATAAGATTTTTATTTGTTTTCGTTCAACTCGAAGTGGCCTGAGTAAATCACAATTTGATTTTTTGGATGCCCATATATGCCACCACATAGATCTCTTTATCTTGCCTGAAGACAACCACATATGGGAGACCACATGTGCTACATGTGATGGGATCCCTTATTGCATATGCTAGGCATATGTGTTCGCCTAGGTTGTCTTTTAAAACTTTGGCTTGATAGATTTTACTATAAACATTCTTTATTCAATATTTGGGTCAGGTCAGACTTTTTATATCAAACCACCTTGAAACCAGCTAAATATGAAGCTCAAAAATTTAAACACACAAAAAAATGAAACAACCTGAGGGCCTGAATTGTCAACTTGGGGTGGGGTTTCCTGTCGAGTTGGACATTTTCATAAAATATTATAACGTGTGATAACAAGGGCAACTAACTAGTATTTTCCTTGCTGGCTTTCTTTTTTATATCATGCACATGTCGTTTTTTTTTCATATACCTATATTTGAGCTGCATAAGAATTGTAAAATTGATATAATCCTTTGCAATAATTTTTGTGAACCAAGAACTAGAATATATGACTTATAAACCAATAAAAATAATAATTTGTTGGACATTTTTTACAATTATATAAAACGATTTACAAATATATTATATAATTGTTAACAGAAACAATGCACTTAGATGATGTGGGTAAGTAACATAAAAAATAGTTATGTTGAGTTGATTTTTTACTTACATTTTTCTACAAAAATAATAAATAATTGAATAGGAGTCCTGCAATGAGTTTGGGATTCCAATCCTCAAACAATTAAAGGTGATTCTGATACTTTATTGAAGAGCAATTTAAATCAGATTCAACCAACATAACAATCATTGTTAATCTATCATCGCCCTCGTGGAAAGGGCTTAGTGGCTAGCGCATGCAAATGTTGCACAATGGACAACAAGTCAAATCCCCGTAAACGAGAGGGTGCCGTCCCTCCATGCATTGGTTACTGGTCTCAAAGGCCCACTGTGATTTACCTCCCTTACGATGATCCGGAGGCGGGCTGGTAGAGACCGCTAGGTTGGCAGATTCCAACCTTTTGCACAATTGTTAATCTATCATCGCTGAAAATCTTCGGGACTAAATGACAACTCCTCTTGATATTTTTTCTTCTTTATCTGGATTAGAACTTAATGGATTAAATTGTAAGCAGCGTGCTGGGTTGGAGCTAATGGATGTGATGTCAGTTTACCAAGAAGGAGCCTATGAGAGACTCTGCAGGTGATTACCTTTCTGATTGCCAATATTTTGCTCCGAATCAAACATTTACAGCTCCCAATTGTATTCAATAAAATAAAAGCACTATTACTTTTCTGCTACATACCCTACGACGTGTTCATGTGTAGAAAGATTGATGAGGGCAATGCCTTAAAGGATGTTAGGGTTACCATGGGCTGTCTATATAAATGTAATGCTAGGAATTTAAGAATATGCTTATCATATTTTGCACTTACTTGAAACACAGGAGCTTAATCATTGTTATTCTAAATATTCTCAGGAATTTATTTAAATGAAAGTTAAAAGGTTGATAGAGTCTAAAACATTATTTTTCAATGGATAAAAAGGTAAAAAATGCTAAAGATCAATTCTTATTGAAGATATAAAAAATTTGGAAGCAAAAAACTCCATTACCTAGCAGAAAATATGCTTATTTATTTATGTTGTCCCTGCAGGTGGGTTCAAGCTGAGTGTAAGAAACTAGGCGATAATGATAACCCTGAAGTTAGCAATCTTTTAAAGATGGCAGTATGTTGTCTCAAGGAAAGGCCTGTTCTTTTCAAGTACTGTGCAGAAGAGGTATGAGCTTGTATTTTGACTTATTCCTTATTTATTTATTCTCCTAGTCTAATTGATTTAAGTCATTCCAACTCTAGATTGCAAATATGCGGCACCATGCACTTTTTAGACGATTTATAAGTGCACTTACACGAGGAGGACCTGGAGGGCTTCCGAGACCTATTGAAGTGCATGCTCATGATCCCCTGCGTTATGTTGGTGACATGTTAGGATGGCTTCATCAGGTATGTATTTTTTATAAGTATCTACATATATTTGAGCTACTATGTTTGTAGACAACAAATTTTGTATATTTATAAATTTCGTTACTGAATATATGTGGGCTAGACACATTATTTTAATGACTATCATATGATGGTTAACAGATTTTAAGGATAATTTTTTTCCTAAAATGCTGCTACATGTCTTATTTCTAGGCTTTGGCTTCTGAAAGAGAACTTGTAATTGCTTTGCTCGATCCAGATGCAAATAATGAAACAAACTCTACTCTCTGGCACTTATCCAAAAATTTTGCGGAGAATAATGCTAAATTTGAGCCTGAGATGGTCTTCATTCTGGACAGAATATTTGAAGGTGCCTGTAGACCATTCAAAATCAGAGTAGAGCAAGTTTTGCAATCTCAGCCTAGCCTTATTATATCCTATAAACTAAGCAATACATTAGAGTTCTACAGTCACACTGTAAGTTGCTGGCCATTTGTTCTGTGAATGCCTTGATCAATTACAATATTTGATCTTGTTCTTCTTTTAGATTTCGGATTTGCTTGGAAGAGATACAGCTCTCTGCAACACTCTTTGGCTACTCAAGGATGCTTCTCAGCAAACCTTCTTCAACATTCTTAAGAGTCGTGGAGAGAAACTTTTGAGGTACCCTCCACTGGTTGCAGTGGATCTATCACCACCACCAGCTATGAGAGAAGGAGTTTCCCTGTTGCTTGAACTCATTGATACCTACAACAGCATGATGGTTCCTGCTTCTGACAAAAAGACAGATTTTGATCCTGTGATTTCTGCTTTACTTGATCCTATAGTTCAAGTGAGTTTTTATCTCCTTTTTTCAATTTCTTACTAATTGTTATTGCTTTTTGTTTTTCTTATTAATTGTTAGTTTTTTGTATATATTTTAGTTGGAAATTCTATTGCAGCTAAATGCAATATGAAATTTGTGATTTGATATGAAATTTATTTTTCGATTCAAATGAATTCACAAAAAATATTATCTCGTGTAATTGAAATGCCTAAGTTTTAATAAATATTGGAGCCCTACAGTGCCAACTAGTTCTGACAGGTCAACAATGCTAATGTGCGGTAGTGGTGATGAGGAGGTAGAAGAAGAAGATGACAAAAAAATGAGGAAGAGGAAGCAATAGAAGAAGAAGAAGAGGATAGGAGAAGAAAGGAATTGAAGAGGAGGGAGAAAAGGAGTTAAAGGAAGCAAGAACATAGGAGGAAACAAAAAGAAGACAATGTTGGAAAAGAAATGGGAGGACATGTACCAGTTGTAAATTCTTTTGAAATTGAGGTTCCTTGGGAAAATTGCTCTTTCATCCAATCCCTCCCTTGTTCTGAATGATCTTCCATTCATACCCTATCTTTATTCTATGTTATGAATGCCACTTCGAAAATTGAACTTTAAAAACACATGAGCTCCATCCAGCATGTCAAATATGTAACAAATTGTTGGTATTAGAAATCTATACTTGACAATAATTCTGAGTGCTCCGCTATCAACATGCAGATGCTGAGATCTTTCTTTGATGTTGAAAGAGCTAGAACAACATTAGGATTTAAGCAGGACCGTCTCAACCATTTTAGAGACCCTAGGCAACTATTCTAGAGATCATAAAATAGGGCCCTAGACAATTATTAACTTTTAGACCAATAAAATAGGGCCCTAGACATAGGCCTTAATGACCTATGCCTTGAGCCGGCCCTGGATTTAAGCTCTCTCTGATGCTACCTTTACATAAAAAATCCATCACTTGCCGTTTAAACTCTTCTTGCTTCTTTAGACTCATCCAATTGTATGTGTTGTTCAGAAGAATAACATTGGATGTTGAATTTCTCTAAGAGGTGCAAGACCACTGGGTAGCTCTTCTGGAATACCGTCGTGGAATTCTTTCAAAAGGATTTTGACATTTTTGGGAATATTTATAGGCTTTGAGCTTCCTTTGGCCATCAAAACATAGACCATTTTATCCTGTTCAGCTTCTTAAATTGTCATAAAACAAAGCATTTCCCTCCCCTTTGAGACTACATAAAGTCTATGAATATTGTTTCTATTATCAGATATAGAAGTCTTATCATATTTCTGAGGTGCACCCAAAAGTATATGCTCAACATCCATAGAATTTACATCACACCATATCTCATCACGATAATTCTTTACCAAGGAAAAAGAAATAAGGCATTTGTTGTCAATTTTTATCTCATTGTCCTTTACTCTCTTCTAGTTTGATATCCTCTTGTTATTGATCATTATAATGTTTTGGCTCAAAATTTTTCAAATGTTTCTCTTCTTTATTCATAATGTTTATATGAGCATCTTTTCTCCATTTTAGATGTCCGTTTATGTAAGGATCATGCAAGCCACACTTGAAACAAGTAGGAAATTTTGTTTTGACATACTATTAGCAATTCGACTGTGCCAACCTTTATTTCTGTCTTTTATAGAAGTATGCTCACTAGAAAATCCCAATTTTGATGGGTAGAAACTAGAAATATAGGCAAACTTCCTTTATCCACGCCTTGTAAAATTTGCCCCAAACTTCAATATCAACTGATAAGAATAATTTAGCCTCAAATGTTGTTGCATCTTCACCTCATCTTCAATAAGTTGCTTCAGTCCATTGACTTATCTTGCTACAGTTGATCTTCAGATTCTTTTTTCTTTTTAAGTTATTTCTAGTCATAAACTTATAAAACTCCATATAGTTGGTTACACTTATATTACCTTGTAACAAAGTATTAAATTTCACAAAGATACTTTGGGCAAATTTTAAACGAAGAAAGTTCTTACTTAATCTTGCTTTCATCTTTTTCCAACAAGCAGTCTTAGGCTTTCCTTAGCTTATGTCTTGTCTTGTCCCACCGTGTAGATGCATAACCATGAGCATTATTGTTGTAAGCTTCACTTTTTAATTTGTTGTATGTCTTTATAATCAAATAACTTCTCAATGGCACTAAACCAATCAAGAATCCCCCCAGCTAGAGATGACAATGAGACTATGGTAGATCAAACTTAATGGTTTTCGATGAGCACATGACCCTTCTATGTAGTTTTGTGTTTTCCTTTTGACAAAAGGATTCACATGCTCCAAGTCATCCCTAAAATCACTATGGGAAGAACCACGTTCACCTTTGGCCTCTTAATGCTCTAGTAGGTTAACTCCTTAACTCGCCTCTAAAGTGTTTGACATCTTGTTCAACATCCAAATCCTCTTTCATTGGTTCTCATTTTCCACGTACACCTATTCCTCTTCTTTCTGTCATGAAAAAAGAAAGAAAGAACACCAAGCTCATACACAAGTTCTAATACCAATTGATGAGGGGATGAAATGTGAAAGAAATGAAATGTTCACAAGATAACTTTGGTCTCTTGATACAAGATATTTATAGACTATTTCAATGCATTTTTCAAGACATTATAAATGAAGAAAATAAGTACATACAACTTCCAATATTGATTTTCCAAAGAGCCTTTTTGACTATTGTGCCGCCCAATCTCCGTAGAAATGGGAAGGTCAATTATAATATGCTGAATTGGTAAATAATTTTTTATTTAAAGAGTCACTCTTTAAACATCGCCATCATCTTGAAACCCTACTCCTCGAAGTGCTACATCATTGAAAACCTATATCCAAAAGTTGCCCAAAGATTTCATCGATGTGAGTTTTGCAACATAAGCCATTGCCTAGTTGGGTCTGCTGTCTCATTGTGGATTACTATGTGCAGGAATCTAATCTACACGTGTTGACCATCCAGAGCAGTTGACTAATATCTTTATTCTTCTCCTATACTCCTACATATTAGTGATGAAGATGGCTAATGGGAAACAAATGATGGAGACAATTATATTTTGAGCAAATTATGTGTATGTATAATCAAACATGGGTAAATTAAATTGTTCTGTATCCATATCTGATATAAGATCCAAATATATTTATATTTTGTGATTTGTGAATTGAATCGGAACCAAAATAAACCAATTTTTTTCTCAGATTAGTCAGGTCCGATTGAATTCCTCATCCCTCTTTTACTTGGAATGATGCATCTTACTGGGCAAACCATAACTAGATTTTGGACTAATATCACTATATTTTGGCCTATCTTTACTATATGTTCCTTTTGATATGCTAACATAGTTATCGTCATCAACCTACACCAGCAGTTCAATCAGGAAAATCAGAACCAAAAGCTCTGCCACTTCACATCAGCTCATCGATTGTATTTATATAAAAAAAAATGAGCAAAAGCTATTGAACCGGTCAATTTTCAAAAACTCAGATGAACCAATTGCACAAAATCAGTCTGGTCTTATCAAGGGTATATAATGTCTATGCCTTTGCACATACTGAAAGATATAAAAGGTAAATTTGACTCTACCCAAGTTAATTAAAAATAAAAAATAATAGTCCTTCAAACCCAAATTATCCATTCGTGCAAGATGCCAAGAGGCAAACCATTCACCTATCTGTTTGCCTCCGCCAACCTTGCTTTAGGCAGTTCATTGTCACTCCTTTAATCCTTCCTTTGTTGACCTCTCTCTGAGATACCCTTCCTCTTCTCAGTGTTTCTCTGCAGTTTGCATTTTGCAGTTCTCCTTCCTTTTCTCCTTTAATTCTCTTTGGGTCATGTACTCCAGTTGCATATGATGGCTGTCATTTACTTGAGATTAGAGGGAATTTGAAACTGAACTTCTGATGTCTTGGATTTTCATACTATGGATGTCATTGCACTTCTTTCTTGGTATTGTACTAGAAGACACTGGTTGAGCACCCTTTTAACAATCGATTAGAATTTATTGGTTTATGATTTTATTGCTAATTAGCATTTACATTATGCAAGTTCTAATCGAATGGTACACTTGAGAAGTCACTTGTACTTAATACTACTTGGATATTTTTTATATGGATGTTCATTTGGTTAAGTGGCATCAAAATTATGAACCTTGTACTTTTTTTTGAAAGATATTTACAAACGTAGATTCTTTACACAGGAATCCTATAGATGTGGGATTTACTTCTAATCACTTCTACATTTTTGAGTTACTTGGTCATCCATTAATAATAGTGGCAATAAGAACAAATAAACACGTATGTTAGTTTTACTATGGCATTTATGTTTTCGTCAATAATATGTCAATGATGATGATTAAGGTAGGACATGCTTGTGGATAACAAATACATGTCAATTTTCTCACATTATATGTCTATATTTATAAATAATTTTTAATAGATATGTTGTGTCGCTAGTTCACTTAGGCCAGGATGATCAATGGGTTCTGTCAAGTCAATCATCGAGTCAGCATGCAGTCCGATCGACTGACCTATCGATGTGACTAGTGAACTAGTGGGCCGAATTATGGCCAGATTGATTTTCATTTTGGTTTTGTTATCTATGCATACTATATGCTCTTATTTTCTCTAATAGCGTATCATTTACATGCCAATCTATTGGAACAAATAGATACTTCATAAATGCAACTTTGACTAGCTGACAATAGTGCAAACGTCTTTGATCTTCCTTTTAGTTTCACTTCATTGTACTAGTTTCAAGATTCATTGGTTTTCATTGAACTAAAAGAATTTGCAATGTGCTTTCTCCCTATTTCAGTGAAAAGCACTATGATTTGAGATTTGTTTTTTTGCTTTGAGATCTTAAGACCTGTTTTTAATTTCTTTGCCTAGATGTGTGAACAAGCAGCAGAAGCACATAAATCTAAAGCACTACATTCAAGGAGAAGTAAAACAAGTTCTGATCTGGGCTCTAGTAGTAGAGATTCTTTGACAATTGATGCAATGCTAAGCAAGAAGTCATCCACCCTGTCGCAGGTGAACATCTGCATTATCTAAATTTTCTTCTTTTAATGTTCTGCAGCAATTGTTATCCTTCTTTGAGAGTGTGTATGTTTCTACGTCTCTGGGTGCACAAACATAAAATTTCTCACACAAGTTTTGTGCTAAAATTAACAACAATGAGCTGTTTGTCCCAATTTCTTGGGATTTAATGGCAATTACTCTAAATAGCTGATGCAGAATTGTTACTTATAGAAGTATAAATTGCAACAGATGACTAAATGAATAATTTTTGTAGAAAGTAAAGTCTACCGATATGAACACTTAATTATGAATTTTAGGACAATTTTATTTGAGAACTAGGCTTTTTTATTTTCCTTTGATACATTGCACTAAATGATAAATTTGTTGACAACTGTCTTGGAATGCCACAATGAAAGAAGCACACTGGTGTGCTGCACAAGCAGATTATTTTAACTTTTCCCATACTCACAATCCTGTGAAGATTCAAAGCAAGTATTGGAATGGATGATGGACGAGATTTATGTTGTCATTCCTTAAGCAAGATGCAATGAGCACTATGTCCTCTACGTCATCCATGCAACTTAACCACTTGAGTAGTGAGGAGATGCTAGCGTCTTTGGATCGAAGGAGGAGATCTAGCCACCACCTTGAAGGTCTGATCACCACCACTAAGGAGAGGAAGAAAGAGCTAAAGGGAGATAGGTAGATTAGATCTAAATGACCATTAGTTAGTGTTTAGGGAATTAGCGAGAGCTTATACACTTAGTTACATCACGAGCCCACTAAACCTGATCGGCCGCTAAGCAATTCCAATGACATCTAGCACCATTTTATGGAATATTCCATCTCTAGAAGGTTCCAAAATATTTACTAGAAGATGTCTATCAGATCCAATCACTTATGATTTAATCCAATGCTTGGTGATGAGATCCAATTTCATTGATCTTAGAGCTCATAGAGAATCAATTAGGATTATATCCACATAATCCTCTAATTAAGTCCAAATTGAAAATTCAATTAACTCTTTAATCAATTTCCAATTTAACTTCTCTATCCACTCATGTAAATTAACCTTTAATTTCATATTAGATCCCTCCAATTTAATTTAAACAAATTAACATTTAACCCGTCTCAATTAAATATCAATTAATCTACATTAATGATTAATTATCCCTATGTGAATCGTAAATCTATTTGCATCCTATGTTGAGAGCTTGTTGTGTGACTCTGTAGGCTCCTACAACTAGTGGCAGCGATACCTGAGTGATCAGACACTTTGGTCCTACATAAAGATCCCTTTTATCATCTCATGTCACAACATGCCTCTAGGAGTTAGACCAGCACATCCAAATGTCCACTTTAGTTGATACAACTATGACCCGCTTAAAGGAAGACCAACTTGAGAGCACTTCTTAATTAGATTCTACTATGCATAGATTTGATCTGAGTGATCACTAATTGAATCACGTGAGATGTTCTCCCTTTACCAGTAGTATACATGCAACATAATATTAGTAACATACCTAATCACAAATTACATGGAGCTCCTTCAAGGGATCAAACATTAGGCGTATGGTGATCTTTCTAAATGACAAGTAGTAATCTGAGGCATAAGGACCAGATATACTCGATTGCATAAGCTCCCATAAACACTAGGTAAACTACCAAATGGGCTCGCATTGCAATCTATGCGTAATAGATAGTTCTCTAACATTCCACCTGGAAACTATCATGTACTGGTTGTATTATGAAGTTATGTCCCACCTTTTTAATAGCAATGTCTATGCTTTAAGATTGTCTCACCATATCTCTTAATCTATCACCGAACCAACAATGCTATAAATTTTTTTTTATAACAATCTTCTAGTTATACAAGATAACAAGATTATGAATAAAAAAATAATTTTATTCATGTATGCAATTACAATACATTGTGATTCCCTTTTATAATCTCTAGGGCACTACTACTAAACTTTCTATTAAAGAGTTGTATAAGTTATGGAAGAATTTGATTATGTGACTGTGAGTGTACTGTAAACTAAAATTGCCAATTTCACCATTTTTTGATATTAGGAACAAACATAGTAGTGATTCGTGGCTTATTAGTATATTGCAGGAAGTTTTTTTCAGTTCTAGTTTGTCCGAGGAGTAATAACAGAAACAAAACTATAGATGTAAAATTAGCTTTTATCAAATCTATAATTTGATGTTAGATTGCCGCATATATATGTATGTTCTACTAGACTTCTTTATCTGCTCCTTTATTTAATTGTCATGATGATATATAACACGAATATATAAGATCTGTTCTACTGTTCTTCAGAACACTATTTTGGAATTTTCAGTATTTATGAATCATTTCTTGCTTGGTCACAGTGGTGTAACTGAGAATTAATGAATTTCACTGTACCTATTTTATCCTATGTTCTCCCATTACGTAGCCTTATACCGTATAGTGGATGATATCAGTTGTACGTTGATACTGTTTGCTGTCATGATTTTTCCTGTCGCAGGATGTTGAAACTTCAACCAAAATCTACCTCATCAATTGCTATTCCGCTATTCAGCAGCCACTAGTAGAACAGGAAGTGGCTGCAGGTTATGTTAATAAAATAACCTCTGCTATTGAGACAAACGTCAGTATTCTTGTCCAGAAGGAAGTAGATGCCATTCTCTTGAAATGTGGGTTGTTGAGCAAGTTGTCTTACATCCAGAAATTTACTGCTGGAGAAAATGTCAGTGAGGCTGGATCATTATCGGAGGTTGAGGAGACTTCACCTTCGGTTCTATCTGAATGCCTGAGGACATTTTTTGAATTGGTTACTGCAAACCAGGGTTTGCTCCCAGAGTATGAACAATTACAACTTCCAAGGTTGCGGTCAGACGCACGCACACGTGTGGCAAGGGCACTAGCAGATGGTTATGAGCTCATCTACATGGCAGTTATTGATCCCAACAATAACTACCCTGACCCAAGGTCCATGGTGAGACATTCACCTGATCAGATTAGAACCATTTTAGAAATTTGAACGTTGGCCTTATTACATCTTTATTTTACATGTCCTTTGGGTCTTGCATAGTCGAGCTTTTAAATAATTTTCTTGACCATAGTTTCTCATGGTGAAATTCCCTCCATTAGTTAATGGTTTTTGGACTTGAAAGCACGAAGCACTAGCCATCCCTTGAGTGGGCTTGATGTTGTATCTGTACCTGTGTGAAGTTTCAATAACTGTACCCTATGAGTTGTAATAGTCTACTTGCTTGATTTTACCGAATATTATATTGTCTTTGTTTCTTGGATTTATTTTATTTGTGGGGTAGCTCATATTTACCATTTCAAATATATAAAAATGCATGTATTATGCCATTGTAAATTTTGATATTTCATATGGGTAATCCCCGATTCAGGCACTGCTAAATGAGATTAACAATATGAATATGAACATGAATGAATTGGTGCCAAGTAGAGGCTATCATGTTTTAGAAAGTTCAATTGAGGACACAACGTTCCTTCTGAGCAACTTTTAGTTTTCTCACCTTAGGCAGTCTTTGATCGCCTTGGATAAGCTAAATTTTAACGGTGTGTGCCATTTAACTGTAGTAAAGGTGGATGGATGTTTAGAAGTGATATAATTTTTTTTTTTATGTTTAATAAATTGTATATTGAAATAATTTTTAATTAATACAATATCAGCTAGAATAGTTGGTAACGGTCTTGATGTCATTATCAAGGATTTGGGTTCAAAATCTATTTTTACCCAAATGTGAGTATTTGAAGGCTAGGATGACAATGAGTTGAGTGCTATTTACCTTATTATTTAAAATTATACTCATTTAATTAACCAAATAGCCTCTTCAAATTCTAAAACCGAAATACAATAGTATAAGAAAAAATCCTAATATTGTCATCCTAATAACATAATTATAATTATAAAAAATAACAAAATTATTATTAATAACAACAATTAAATTTTATCCGACTAAATAGATCTAAATGGAAAGTTATTATCATGGAATAAAAATTTAGAAATCATAAATATCATTTACAATTCAAACAAATAAATACTTCTATGTTCTATTTTCCGTGCTTGCATCCAATTACCCATATATATTCATAAATATTTGGCATATTACTATTCAAACTCGGTTGGGTATTAGCTTTCAAGGCTGTCTTTTCTTTAAAACTAACTATACGTGAGCCGTGTCCTTTCGTTGATTTTCTCCAAGCATTAACAATCAAACGAAAATCACGTCGATTGATCAAAGAGAGAATACATATAAATAATCAAGCATTTCAATAAGTTCTAGTTGTGAAATCATGTGTGAAGCCGATAGTTGCAATATGTAATATGCTACTCAACTACCAATAACTGCTTAAATTTAGACAATCTGAAAAACTCGATTGGGAATAACATACATTTTTCTAAACAACGATTTTCTCTAACACAAATCTCTATTGCTGGAAAAGAACACACAGGAAGCAGTGGATGAACTAAGCATGAGGATCTGCCAACCCAGTGGCAGCAAGTTTTAGCCGCTGAACCTCTGCAGTCAATGTCTCATTTAGAGCTGCACAACAATGATGGGTTGAAACCACAAATGTCTTAGAACAGGTAGATTAAAAACAAAACAAAAAATATCCGTTTAGCATTTCATTTGCAGGATGCAATTGAATAATCTGTAATGGATCTACCATCTCTTAGTTGTGCCTGTTGTTCCATTGCTTGAAGTCGAAACTTGAGCTCATTGTTCTGATTTGCAAGCCCCGATGAGCCTCTCTGTAGTGAGAAAAAGAATATGTACCAAAAACTATCTTCACAATATGATTAGTGTTAAGAAGAAAAGAAGAAATTAAAAAAAAATCGACCTGCAACAACGTCAACTGTGCTGATATGGTTGTGGTTTCTGTTTGCAATGCCTGCACCTTATTTTCTAACTCTGCAATATATCTCATCTTTCGCTCCTTTGATCGCGCAGCAGATTGCCGATTGGCTAATATTCTACCATTTAAGCATCAATTTAGCATCCATGTTATTTGAAGATCTTAGCACAAGGATTGGGAGTAAATCATTAATTTTGAATTTAACCTTTTGACTCGTTTAGGATCCGCCATGGCCATCTCCATGAGTTTCTCGTTCTCCATGATCTTTTTCATTTCGGCAGCAGTAAATTGACCATTGCCAAACTCCAAGCTAAAGGTGGTCGGTTTCATGACCAAAGAGCTGACTTTAGCAGTGGTTGTCATTAATCCGCCGGAAAGCGGCAACTCTGCCGGTGGTTCCTCAAAGTTAAACTTCGCCATCAAACTATCCATTGAAAGACTCCTGCAATGCCTAGAAGCCGTAGCAGAGCCAGGAAGAGCGGCAGTAGTCCGCTTCAGCGATCCCAAGGCGCGCAATCCTTTGGCATTGCTGTCGGCCTCGTTATCGCTGCTGTCGCCGGCGTTGGATTTGCATCCGCTGTCTCTGCTGTGACAGTCCTCGGAGGAATTGAGGGCGTCGAAGCCTTCCAAGTCCATGTAGGCGTCGAACAGGCCATCGCCGTCCAACATTCCGCGGTCGTCGCGGTTCTCCGTCTTCATGCCGACAGCCGGCGGTGGGAAGAAGGCGAATGGAACGTCGCAGCTCTGCGAACGCCGGTGGGCCTTGCGAGTAGGAAAGCCGTTACTCGTTAGGGTAGTGACGGGTGCGTTTTGGCGGTCGTCCATGGGGACGGAGTCGGAGAGGGAAGCAGCGGAGGAGGAGTCGAAGGAAAAGAAGCCATGGGAGTGGAAGGCGGCGAAGGGGGATAACTGATCAGCTGCAAGGGGACGATGCGGTGGAGCCGGAGGCAGTTTTTTGGAGTCGGAGACGGATGGATGTGATGGCAGTGTCAGGTGCTGGGGCTGCTGGTGTGGCATCATCGTTAATTTCCTCCCGACCGGAGTGTTCCAAACTCAAAACGTCGAAAGGTATTTAGAAGAAATGAATCCATTTGGCTGGATGGGAGGAAGTCAGGCTAGGCAGCCATCGTGTGGGGCCCTGGTCGGCATTGTCGCCGTCGACCACGAGGATGGACGTCTCGTTTCAACGTGCTCGCACTCTGCTCCTGGACTCGGTGCGTGCGACTGGGGAGGGGGTGGAGCTCACATTGCTCGACGTGCCTTCTTCACCTCCTTAACGACCTCCCATTTGGCATTTTGGACACGGGCCGGCCAATTCAATGAGTTTGTTAGCTTGGGGAGGTGGCCAGGGAACGATGAGGCGACGACGACGTCGTTGAGGCTTGCAGCGGCTTCGAGAACAAAATCTTTGGCCGCCGTGGCTTGGTCAAATCGGAAGCGTGTGCCTGCTCCATCGTTTCTACTGCATTCTTCTGTTGTTAGTTGACATGGCAGCAATCAAGCATCTTTAAGAGGCCGGATTAATTGATAAATTTATAACCAGGTTTGTGCCAATTTTAATATGCATTATAATATTGGCAATGAATTAGTATTAAAATAAATCTCTCAAGCAATAATGATTTCCATTCTTCCGTCTTGGAGCAATCCACTGGATGCAGAAGCCAAAATAAAGTGGGCTAAGTTTGGTGATCAAACTACACGCTTCTTTGATAAAATAGCTCAAGGGAGAAGTAAGAAGAATGATGCCAGAACTATCAATGTTAGTGGTGGGAGCTCTTCTTCTGATTTAAAAGAGATTGTTAGCACTTTTTTTTTTTTTTTTTTTGAATCCTACAAGAACTACTTATCATGCTCAGCAAGTGCTGGAATTGTCAGACTCTTCGCAATTTGGCTGCTCCATTCAACCTGGAAGAGATTCAACGAAGTCTCAGCTTGGAAATAGCAAATCTCTAGGTCCTGATGGCCTAAATCTAAGTTTTTTGATGGCCTTCTGAGAGTGCATCAAGGGTGATGTGTTCCAAATTTTTCAATAGCTATCTATATGCTTGCATATTAAGTCATTTTTGACAGACAACTTACAAATTTTAGGAAAAAATCTCCCTTTCTTTTCGAGCTCTCATTAAATAGAATTGCTTTACAATTTATCTTTAGTAACAAAGTAAATATAGCTACCATATTAATTACAGATAA
>JBAMHZ010000117.1:4256449-4271413 GCA_037177395.1 Alpinia galanga
TTAGACATCTGCATGAATCAATACCTAATAATAAATATAATAAATAAATAAATAAATAATGATAATATTAGTTAATTTAATTAACTTTTGGTATAATATTTTTTTTTTAAAAAAAAATTTACATGGGTTGATTAATTCATTAATTTTAGATATAAGTTTTGATTAGTTTCATTAAATTAAATCTAGATTAATTTAAAGTTAAGCCCTGTCCCATATCTTTTCTCCGCCATTGTTCATCTTCATCTTCGTCTTCGTCTTCATTCTAACTCCACTCTAGCATCAATACTGTTTCCTGGACTTCCATTGTAAGCGATCGGTGCTTGGATTGGTTCCTTTTCTCCGTCATAGCTATCACACCCAGAACCTTTTACTTCCTTCTCGACACGAGCGACGTTTTTCCTGTTTCTCTTGTCGCGAGCAGCCGATGACCGCAAGATTGATTTAACTTAGAAATTAATAATTGAATTATTAATGAGTTAAATCATTGTTTAGTAAATAATTAATTTAATTGACTTAGGATTCAATTAAATATTATTAATTAACCAGTTTAGTAATCCATTAATTAATCAAATAATTGGTAAAAGGTTGACTAATCTATTTATCAGTCGACCTCATACATAGTGCACTAATTGATTTATTGACCATTAAACTAGTTGATGATGTTATTTTTCATTTAATTGACACAGTGATAGTAAATACTTTTTTGGATAACTATGATATAATATAAAGAATTAACCAGAGAACACGCACGTGAATATATAGAGGAAAAATAATTCAATATTAAATCAATTCGAATGGTATACTAGAATTATTCTAGCTTTTAAATTGCCATTATACTACTTATTTGTAGATTTAGATCTGAGGTAGTCATTCTGATTGAAAGGATAATTAGGATTTTTTACAACTAAAAGTGGATAATTCTATCATTATTGACCACTTGAAATTCTCTTAGTACATGAATATTTATTTAAATTAAATTATATAGATTTAAAAAAATGGATTTGATGCTCTATATATATACCCTCTTTCCATGCAATTGTCAATTATCTTTGATGTCTATAAGAATTTTTTTTTACTTTCTTCAATATTGAGATAAATCCATGAACATGCATATATGGATTTTATGAATTACATTGATAATTATTGGATCTAATTGATTTTGTCTCCCTACTTTTACATTGTCACCAGGGGAGTATCCTCCAATTTGATAAAAATTTATACTTTGAGACGTGATAATTTTATATATCAATATTAGAGCTAAGTTTGTAATTTTGATTTGTGGGATTTATATTCTGGATTTTCGAGATTTGTGATTTATAAGTTTTACATTTTGAGGTTTTGTTTATTTCAATGTATATATTTGAGCTATAGAAAATTTAGGTGTGTCTCTGGTTGTTACCTTACTTTTCTATTGATTATTTATTTAGTGGTATACTCGTGCTCATAGCCATGGTCAAGATCAATCTCGTAAGCATGCATCCATGGACGCTTTCGGACTTGATCCTAATTAGAGCCGCTCACCCAGGTTTCAAAATTTGGTTTTTAAAAAAATACATAGAAAAAGATCTATTTTTTTAAAATAAAATTTTCACCGTTAAAAAGATTTTTTTTTTAATTTCCCCCAAGACCTTCGAACTTCTAGGACTGACTTTGACTCTAATGTTAAACCTTGACGACTTTGATATTTTAAACCAAAATACGGATTACAACTGCACAAGAATGACAAAAATTATAGGAATTGTTATCTCTAGGAACTATTTAGATCCTAGAAATTAATTGAATCCAAAATCGACTAAACCAGATCGCAATGGCCCTAATTTCGATAGACCTATCTCTGTTTCGACAGTAAACCCTCCATTATATCTCAGTAAGAGACCTTTCATTATATCTCGGCAAAAGACTCTCCATTATGTCTCGGCCGAAAACTTCTCGGCGAATCTCTGTCTCAACGGGAAATCCTATCTAATCGTGCTACCCTGGAAGGATCCTATTTATATATACTTAATTCAAGGTACGTTGTTGATCTCTATGACTTATACGATGTCCAACAGTAAAGAATCTCTACCTTACCTACCATTTACAAACATTAATGAGGTATGACATCTTGGTGACTGATTACTCATAGCATTTATAAGAGAATGTCTCCCTACGATGGGTGCATTAATAAAGACATGATATTCTTTACTCCAGTCCTTGCTGCTGTCAAAATATCGTGTCAGAACACCATACTACTATCAGAACGCACACACTGATTTTTGTATAAAAGGAGCACGGGTCAGCAAGGTAAGGAGATCTTCCTCATCCTTTTTTCCTTTCATTAAGTTTTTCCTTATTCTCCTCCTGACTTGAGCATCGGAGTAGCAATGCTGGAGTATCTCCTACATCTCTTGTCGGTCTTTTCCTCTAATCTGTTTCAGACGCTTGGATCGCAATCAGTGTCTCCAAGAAAAGCTCCAGTTCATTCTTTCCGGGCACCACTCTAATCCGTTTGATCGACCTTGCCCTCACCTCTTGGGTCTCTCGGCCAGCAACATCTGCTATGGTGACAATTTTATTGGTACGGAAGCAAACTTCTATTTTTCTACAATGGTGGCAAAAAAAAAAATAAAAAAAAAATGGAATTGTACGAAGTAGATACTCTTGGCGGCCCTTTCAGTTAGAGCAATTATCAAAATCCTCTATATCTTGCAAATCTAGATAGGTTATCTTCAACCTGGACCTAAACAAAGAAATCTAGATCCAAATCATGAGATCGAGCTGTTTGATCAGGAGACACAGCAAATTCGAGCATTCTATTTCAGGATATATATGACATTGAGGTGGCTGCTCATGAACTTGGGAAGCTAAAATCTCAAGGACTTAATAGCATCAATGCTAAATTCATCCGTATAGCAGTTGGAATATATAAAAAAAATTGATATCTGAAAACTTTTTGCTAGTTTCTACAAAGGGAATCTACAAACCAATAGAATTAACTGCACTTAGTGAAATCAGACCTATTGCCCTTGAAGCTATCAGTATTAAATTGATTCTGAAGGTTTTAGCAAAGAGACTTCAAAGCAGTATCAGTTGATTGGTGAGTGAATATCAATTTGCCTGAGCAAAGAGCAAGATGCACAAGATTGTTGCATGACAGCATCTAAAATGCTGAACTAGTGCAGCTAAAAGAAAACTGAAACTGCTTCGTTAAAGGTTGATTATGAGAAAGCATTTGACTGTGTCAATTAAGATGCTTCTCTCTTGATAGCGAAGCTGCATGGATTCCCACCTAGGTGAATTAAATGCATAGAATACGTTGGAGGTAGAAAGGTGAATGACTTTTTTTTTCTAGGAGCTGAGTGTTGAGCTATTTTTTAGCGAAGCTGTCGAGTACAGTTGCTTCTGAGCTAAGCTGTTGTGTAAAGTTGAGCTATTGAGTCGAGTTATTGTGTTCAGTTAAGTTGAGCTACCGAGTGCTGAGACGGATTGTCGAGTCAAAATTGCCAAACTGAGATGCCGAGTGTCGAGCTGGACTGTCAAGCTAAGTTGCCGAGTCAAGTTGTCGAGACGAGCTGCCGAGTGCCAAGCTAGGCTACTAAGCCACTCTTAGAAGTAGTGTTTCTAAGCAGCAGATTACTCAAAAACTGAAGAGCCAAGGTTACGTTAAACGCAGATTCGTCCACCTCTTCAGTGCTTAGAGGCCAACACAGGACGTTAGTTTTTCAGGATACAACGGCGAAACTACGAGCTCTACCAAGCATAAGTAGTCGTGTCGAACTGAAGTGCACCTGAGTATTATCACATGATTCTGTCGAATGAAAGAATACTCGACAAACAAAAGGAAAGAGGGGTGAGGCACGCGGGTGGATGGTCATTGCTACTTTTGTGCTCAAGACTTCAACTCCATTTTATAGGGTTTATGAGCCCTCCCTGAGGCTGACAACATAAAGTAATTAAATGACTTTTGCTCGCCGTAGTGAAATGTCAAACGTTTCAAACAAGTAAAGAATTCTCATTAATCATCATTAATGCATCCGTTACACTTGAGCAAAAATAATTTGGGCAAATTTTGCTCTGACCAGTCTGACATTCGAGTCATTTGGGTTAGTTAGTGCAATTCGAGCTCTGGATCTGCACCCCCTGCGGGTGCGCATGTGAGAAAGAGTGTCTCCTCATGCATTAATTCACAACATTCATGCTTGTGAAACAATATAAACCAAATATTAAGATTTGAAACTACCAATGTGAAATTAAAGTCTCGTACACAATGGAAAGTCTCCTTCATTCACCTCTTTTTTCAATTATAATTTCCTAACAAAATATTCTTGTTACAACTACACACAGTGAGTTTTGATTAATGGATTAGAAATAGAAGAGGCTTAAGACAGGGAAATCCAGCATCTTCCCTTTTACATAGAATCCTCATGAGAAGCTTGATAAATGATAAATGGAGCAGTGAAAGGCATTGCAATTACAACCCAAATCTAAGGAAAAAATCCAATGTATCTTCAGTATGCTAATGATACTTTTGATTTTGATCAAAAGAGAAGAAACAAAATATCAGAAACTTAAAGATCATCCTGAATTGTTACACTCTATTCAATGGGTTAAAAATCAATTTCAGCAAAGGCTGGCACAGATACTCAGGCTCAAAGAGGCAAGTTAACCTATCAGTTACTTGTGCTATCAGCTGGGAATCAGGAGGCCAGATGAGCAGTTCTGGAAAGACAAGTGAAAGTAAGGGCCTAGTCCTCTTAGACAAATAAGTGGAAGAGCAATACATCAACATATGCAAGTATTTAACGTGAATGATCGAGGGCTAAACTACAAGGCCTCTGAAAACTCAAGGAAAATTTTCACTTAACTTCCTTTATCAAACTTCTAATATAGGTGAAAGATCAAAAAGAAAGCCTGAGCTAGTTGCAATTTAACTGAGACAATATACCAAATTACTATGATCGGTGATGTACATGTTGCCTTGTACTGATTACAGAAGTAGTGAAAGTTGGTCAATAACCCACAGAACAATGAGTAATTATCTACTTTAGGAATAAATCATGATGTAGTTTCACAAGGAAAACTTACTCTTGACATATTGAAATTGTTCAGATACTAAAATGATTTAGCACAGTAGCATACTATCTAATGTTATTTTCAACTTTAATAGAGGTATATTTTTATAATACGAAAGTATGAACTCGATTCTACCCACTCCAAACTAATGTTACTATAAGAAATTTACAGGTTCAATTTTCTAGATTCAAAAGAACGTCGATTGTGAAATAAGACCATCTGAATAAATAATGATACTATTAGTTAATTTAATTGACCTTAGGTATAATAATTAAAAAAATACAATGATTAATTTAATGAGTTGATTAAGTCATATGGCTGGTTAAAACAAAAAAGTTTGATTAAATCAACTCATTAATTTTAGATATAAGCTTTAATTAATTTTATTAAAATCTATATTTATTCTCTAAACCCTGTTCCCTTATCTTTTCCCCGTTATACCGCCTACAATATTTATAGGCTTGTCGATTCAAACGTAAGGCAGTCATTCTGATTGAAAGGACAATTAGGATTTTCTCCAACTAAAAATGAATAATTCTATTTTTGACCGGTCAAAATTCTCTTAGTGTCTGAATATTTATTTATTTAAATCAAATGGTATAGGTTATAAAAAAATAGATTTGATGCTCTATATCCTTAGTCACTCACCTTTTTTTAATGGCTTGTCTTTTTATATACCGATTAATTTCTAGGCATTTATGTTTGTTATTTGTATTTACTGTACTTACCTATATGACTAGTAATACTTTTTAATTTCTTGGATTAATTGAGCTTATACTTATTATTATTTTTCATTATTATTCAAGGGCCAAAAGACTTTTCTGATGTATTTGATCTTAGTTGGACTATGCTGATTTGTTATCATTTATTGCAATAATATGATTTTTTATAGTTAGTAACGTAATTCTGTTTTCCTACAGTATTGTCGTGATAGCGAGTTGAGTTGTCACCCGCAGGTAATATTTTATTTATGCATTTTGATGGCCTAAGAAATTATCGTGGTAGCGAGTTATCATCCTTAAGCAGTACTTTTAATTATACCCTGACTACTCACGAGACTCGTCATGATAGCAAGCTATCGTCTATAGTTAACGTTTATCTAGGTGTCTTGACTACCCACAAAATTGATTGTATTAGTTCGCTATTGTTGTAGTTTATCTTTCTAATTGCTCATGAGACTGGTGGTGGTAATGAGCTATCGTCGGCGATCATTACTTTTATACTTTGACCATCCATGAGTACTATCATGGTAATGAATTATATCTGCGTGCCACGATTGCCCACGAGACTAGACATGATAGTGAGTTGTTATCAAAAATCAATATTTATTTAGCACGTATGCCTTATTTGATGATAAGTTTATGCGATTAAGCTAGACGAGAAGAGGGCTCAGTGGATATTTACAGGTTATTAATAACTACCCTTTTTCATTATATGACTTTAGATGCATTTTATGAATTGCATTGATAATTATTGGATCTAATTGGTTTTGTCTCTCACTTTTTTCATTGTCACTAGAGGTACCCTTCAGTTTAATATAAATTTATACCCAGTGTTACCTTTAGGCATGGGCCATTAAGGCCTATATCTAGAATTGAATCTATTGATTTTAATAAAATTGAAGTCCAATGTTAAGGATTTAAAATTATTATTTTTTAGTCTAGGATCTATTTAAGACTCGAGAATTTTATTTTTTAGCCTAGAACTTATTTAAGACCTGAGACGGCCCTGTTTATACCCCTGGGCTTGACAAATGGGCATGTCTAAGTGCATTAGTTAATTAAATAGAAAGCACACCAAGAAAGCAGTACTGTCAATCTTTATCCTTCATTTAGAGTTCTTTGAACATATTTTTAATATTTGCTAAAGCTTTACAGTTGGTAGAGAATCTTTATCTCGACAAGCACTATGAATAACTAAATGCAGTTATGAAAATCAATTAATATTCACAGTTGCTCGAACTTATCCTTATTATGTAATTAAATTTTACATAAGGTAGGTGACTTAATCTGACGTACAAGTGTTGGATTTATCATGGGAATTCAACTTACATGCACGGACATTTTGATGATTTGAACTAGCATCTTGGGCTAACACATGGGTGTTATGTATAAATATAATATGGATACTTAAAATGAATCATATTTTATAATTTGATATCAGATTAAGCAATGGATACTGAATTAAGAATCCTGATCTCTCTTTCTCTCTCGATATATATTGAGTGGACAATCTCGTTGCATTTATTTTCCACAATGCAGTTTCTACTTTTTTAAAAAATCTTTGCTTTTGACTCTACTTGGATTGTGTATTCGAGTCTAGGTTAGCTTTAATGCTTTTATGTGGATTGAGATGTAAGCAAATTTCCCACATAATCCACAACCTTCAGTTGTTGCTTTCAACTTTAGCATCAAAGTTCTAAGCTAAGAATTCGACTAGGGGAAAACAGCCCTCGTGTGACATTACTCTAACAAATAGAAGTGTAGGAACTAAAGCAGGTGAAACAAACTGTTCCCATGTGCGATGTAACACTGCAAATAGGGAAGAAAAAGAGAGGGGGGGGGGGGGGGTGGAGCTATACAAAGATCATCACCTTTTGACTACTCATAGTGAGCCCATTAGATTGTGATGGGTTAGTCAACATATATGATTCACTTTGTCTGGGCAATCTTTGTGTCACTACTGAATGATTGGCACTCTAATATAGCCGTGGAAACTGCTAAGTGCTAACCTTCAGAAGAAACTGTTGAGTCGTAAGTTTAAAAAGACTGATTAAACTATCAACTCGAGAGGAATATTAAAGCAACTAGGTGAGGGTTAGTGAGCTGTGTCTTCTTCTTATGTATCCACCGAGTGTTGCTTGTTTTTTGTCCCTTTCAATGGGGTGCAACCACAAGTAACAGAGATGAAACCAACTCATCGCTGAGGGGATTTGAACTGGCTTATTTCTGAAAATGATATCATTCCTCTGCAACCGTATCGTCCATTACCAAGCTTGGCACATGGCCATCACCTTGATAGGGAGAAGCTTGCACCCAAAGATTGCTGCCAGTCTTTGTCTAACCGAGTTATTTTTGCCAATAAAGCTCGAGGAACACTTTGAGAATTGATGCTCAGGCCAAAGCAGTTTTTGAGTTTTTTAATATCTAAAACATATTGCATCGACATTTAATTGTGCTGATAGGGGATTTAAATGATACAGTGTTCAGCAGATACCTCTGCAGTGGATCTGTAAAAATGATAAAATGCAATGGTGCAAAGGATTCCCCTGCCTTGTTAGTCCTCTCGTATTTGGAAACCATGGATCGTTGTCTGACACTACAGTTTGAGCTGTGGCTACAATATTTTAAATTGGAACTTGCTAATTAGTTGCTTTACCTCAGAGAACAGTTTCATGATAACATCTTCCAGTGCAATAGGCCTGAACTCATTTGCCAATCGCTTGATAGGTATATTACAGTAAGGTACATAGTTCAACCTTCGTATGTCTTTACTTCCTCAATAAAATCTGTCAGAGAAGTCCAATATGTCAAGCTTGATATTCTCCGAACAACTACGCAGGAATTCTGAATTGATACCATCGGAACCTGGAGATTTGAGTTTACTCAATGCATGTGCTTCTTCAGTAGATGGTGTTTCTGAGTGTGCTAGACCCAGCTGCACACAACTATCGCTGCACCAGGAGCTGATTTGATTTCTGAAGCAGTAGCAGTCTCTATGAATTGTCTGAAATACCTGGTGAATTCAGTAGAAATGTCATTCTGAGTATTTAGCCAGCTAGTCTGCGTGTTTAAGCAGTTTAACTGTCATTTTTGCCTTTCTACGCGGGCTAGTTTATGGGAGTAACTTGAGTTTTCATCGCCTTGTTGAACCCATTTGACTTTAGCTCTTTGAAGCCAATTTGTAGCTTTGTCACTGAGTACAATTCCAGGAGAAAATAATATCGGAATTGGTCTTGTTCAACCTAATATCAAGTTCATTCCGACCTCAAATCAACATGGATTCAAGCCTAACATCCATGTCTAAGTCCATTCCAGTCTCAAATCGACATGGATTCAAGCCTAAACTATTTCAAACAGTATTATCAGGAACACCACAAAATGTCAAACATGCGAGTGGATGAACCACAAGAGAAGGTAGTAGAAAACATGTCAACTAATTACTAGAGAAAATGTGTCCAAAATAAAGTAAGTTCTTGAACCATTCAGACATAAAGGAAAAAAATAAATAAATCAAAAGGATAATCTCTAGTTCAGTTTGCCTGAAATATAGACAATATTAGCCTAAAGAATTCTGCCAGAATTAGTGTGGACGGAAGCAAACAAAACAGTCAATTTCAGTTTTTTGTTAACTGAAATTAGTTCAGCTGAAAGAAAAATAAATACTGACATAAAACTTTTAAGTCAATACTCAAATTGGAAGCGATCACATACCATCTGTCTCTGTAAACCTGCATTTGCCAAAGAGATGAACTGCAAACTCTGCAGTTGGCCAGAAGGCGGAGTGAATCTGCAGTTGGGACACTCTTATCTCTGGAGATTGACATATTCAAAAGAGTACAGAAAACCCCGCATACAGAAGAGGAATTGCAGACCATCTATCCAACCTTCAAAAGGTACGTTGCATCTCTTCAATTTTCCTTTCAACACTTACAGCCACGAATTTTCTGATTCAGAAAGATCATTCCATAGTTGACTTTAGTTACAAGTATATGCCTTTGCTTGAATAGATTGGTTGCACAAATTCCACCCAGCAAGGTTTAATTTCCAGCAAGTAGGTTCCACCACTAGGAGATACAAGCCAAATTGTGAAAGAAGAGTATGCTTGATTTGATATATTTGTGCCAAGCGACAAGATTTCTCCGAATTAGTAGAGTTTCAGTTTTCCCACCGTTCCAAAAGAAGTTCTTTCTGATTTGATCAATCTCTTTAAGAACTCATTTTGGAGTTAGGTAAATACTTGCTCAATAAAGGAGTTGTCCACTAAGCTCACTATAGAGAGATATATCTACTTTTCCATGGTTTTAGTTGTTAGGAGAACATAGACAATGAATTTGCCGATTAACTTTTTAATTACTCATCAATTGCGTGGATTATCAGCAAGATTTTAAACCTTATCAAACCAGATTTGTCCCTTCCAAAGACAAATCCAAAGGGAATTAGGCTCCATTTATTTATTGCTCGAAAATAATTTCTTTATAGAAACTATTTTCAAGTCAAGTTAGCTAATGCAGAGAGGGATACTCATTCAATTTGCTCGGATCAACCCACCCACCTTGTTCAATTAACAAATTCAAATTAATTAACTCATGAACTCTGTAATCGAGAAGCATGAAAATTTTGAGTAAAGGCCATTTTGAAAATTTAGTTTTGGTAATGTGGTAAAAAAATCAACTTTAATTAAAGATTCAAGTAGCATTTGGTATTTCCTAATTAAAAAAAATCTCTTAACATGGATGATATCCATTTCATAAATAGATTATCATATTTTTTTTTAAAAAAAATATTGTTAGGTAAATGAAAAATGATTTGCAAGTGCAACTACTTAGAGGAGGAAACAAATTATGTGCACTTTATCAGTTGTGTCTGAGTTACGATAGACACAAGAAGGAGACAAGTGCAGAATGAGCACAAAAGCAAGCCCATGAACATGTAAATGCAAAATGAAACAATAAACACATATCTTATATAAACCCTTGTACTTATGTTGAATAGTGATTCACCGACAGGAATCACAAGAACTGATAGTGTAGGCTGAAAAAGTGTGTTTTAGAAAATAAATATATCATTTGATAGATTTTAAAATACGGTGTGTCCTTTGAGATAATTCTTATAATGTAAGTGCTCTTTTAGTAAAATATCATAGTTCCTTATTGGCCTTTCAATAACAAACTTAACGTGACGTTCCCTCTATTTCTGTCCACCTTATTTGGGCTTTGGGACTTTTGATGTCAGTCTAGATTTGGATTCTCAAGACTAACAATCCCAACCCTTTGGACATTGGATTATGGGTTGCTTGTTAAGCCATGCATATAAGAAAACTTCCTTGCCAATTCTTCTTCTTTTTCTCCCTTATCTTCTCTAAGACTTTGGCAATAGGTACATTTCTCAATCGAGACATGTCAGGTGATATTTGGCCTTGAATATTATGTTTCAAGAGAGATTTCTAGTTGACAAGTGAAAAAGAAAGTTGTGGATTGCTACCTCAATTAAAGATATATAGTCTTAGAA
The DNA here is from genome assembly GCA_037177395.1 of Alpinia galanga. Taxonomy (NCBI): domain Eukaryota; kingdom Viridiplantae; phylum Streptophyta; class Magnoliopsida; order Zingiberales; family Zingiberaceae; genus Alpinia; species Alpinia galanga. The sequence goes on from JBAMHZ010000117.1 coordinate 4,267,732, forward strand.
CGAGATTCAAAGTGATGTAAAAAGATTTGCAATTTCTTTTAACTGTAATTAACTTACGGTATCATCATATCGCATTACTTACAAGGTTTAGGGATCTTACAGCAAATATCGAGCATGTATCCCTATCTATTCCTTCTCTTTGAATTACCACATGCATTAAAAATTACAAGACACAATACACTGATAGGCACCTCCAAATGAAGAACAAGGTCTTAATCTATCAGATTCCTCAGGTTGCATCGTCCATCTACATCTCAATTATCTTCAGTTTACAGTAAGGAAGCTGCTTCATGCTTTGGCTTTTTGTTAGCACTAGTTATGAATCCAACGTAAAGATCAGAGTGAGTGGTGTCACTTTTGGGCAACCCATTGTTCCTCCCTCCCTCTCTCATGCTCTTCACAAACCCAACAAAACGTCGCCAATTCTCTCCTTCAAACAAGTTTTTGTTCATTCTCAAGTACGTGAAGGCACTCAACCCTGCAATCTTACTTGTGGCCACCACCTGTGCGTACGCCGCTTCGTCGAACCTGTTGAAATTAAATCCTCAATTATTAGTTGAAATTACGTCTTCATTACAATAGAACTCGAATCGAACTTTTGCGTTTTCAATTAATTAATATTACCTCTGAAGAGCGTTTTCCCCGGCGAGTTCTGCTCCGGCCGCCGCCGTTGCCTGCCTGACCTGCTGCACGAGGAGCTCCGGCGAACAAAAGGCATGGCCTGGCTGCTGCTCGTCCTTCATCTCCATGCACGTGAAGTTCAACACCACGCCTCTCTTCGCCATCATTCGTGCAATGGGGAGGTACCCATCTCTGTTTCTCGTGTTATAGTAACCAGCCGTCAGCTCCGCAGCGTGGGACCTCGTGCGGTAGTGCCAGTGTATCCCTGCGACCTTCGCCGAGAGCTTCGTGCCGGTGCCGCGAAACACTGCCTCGGCGGCGGCGAGGACTCGTTCACCGTGCTCCAGGAGCTGGCCTGAGTACCACTCCAGGAAGAACCTGCCGTAGTCGCTGGTCCAAGTACCTTCTCGCCTGAAGAATCCGGTGTCCTCAGGGAACTGGTTGTAGTGGCCAGCGTCGTGGGGACCTTCGCGACTCCACTCCTCATGGCCCACGGCAATTCCGGCGGCTCGAAGTGAAGCTTTCATGTACTGTTACGAACCAGAGTAAATTATAACAACAATGAGGAATTGGAAACTAAAAATTTTGCAGTGTAACACTCATAAAATGCAACATACTCGAAATTTATACCTTGTCGTAGCATTGGAACTCTCCAATTCCAGGGAATCTCCAAGTTCCATTGGTCTCTGGATACGAAGGATACCTTAGCTCTCCACAAGGTCCCATTCCCACTTGGATTTCCTGAAACAGATTAGAAATGTAAGGACGACATCACATGCAAAGATTTTTGTTCTTAGGATGTAATTAATTACCGCAATGACACCGCCGAGGTAGCCGCCGAAGCAATCTCTAAAGCTTCGCATGTAGTCGTAGTAGACTTGGATGGGAGTTCGGCCGCGCAGCACCGGCAGCGTGTCGCAGGCGAGAGAGATATACTCCGGATTCCGGCGGCCCGACCTATCGGTGTATACGATGTCCGGATTCCGGCTGATTTCTTCGTGCACCCACGGCGGTAGGGGAATGCTGCAGTTGTCTCCGACGTTGCCGCCGCACTGGTGAAACGACATGACCATCTGCAGCTTGAGCCCGTGCCTGTCCACCATGCAGACTAATTCTTCGTACGCACCCCAATCGTACTGCCTGGGCCCCGCCCTCTCCACCAGCCCCCACCACACGTCCACCATCACCCCCTCCACTCCCGCGCTGCGCAGAGCGGCCAGACTCGCCCCTAGCGCCCGTGTCCGCTGCAGCCTTCCTTCCGGCGACACCGTGTCCAGCGGCAGCATCACGTACACCGGCACCCCGCTCGCTGCGGCGCCTCCGCCTCCGTGTGGCACCGCAGGGATCGAGTAGTGGATCAGCTCCGGTCCTTCCTCCCGCTGCAGAACCACCTCACGCCGAGATGAGTTCACGGCCCGGAGCCGTCGACATGATGATGCGGCCTTGTAACTGTAACCGTCGGCAATAGACAACGTCATCGAAACAGGGAAGTCGTCTGATGTTTTGTGGGACTTGGAGTCCACACGTCCCATGAAGGTGGTCGATGAGCGTAGAGTTAAAGCCATGATTCACAAGAAGAAGAAAAGGGAAGACTCTTGAGGGGAGGAAGAAAGAGGAGAGGTGGATACATTTATAAGAGAAAAATGCCAATAAATAAAATGGAAGATAAAAGAAAAACATTAGCGGAAGATTGGAAATGATCGACGACGTGGTAGGACCATTCACACGCATATTTTTTTTAAAAAAATTGAAAATAATAATAATAATAATAAACGACAAGAAAGTGCATTTAATTTATCATAAAATGCAACTTTTGTTTCCACTCTCTTTTTGACCCGACGCAAAGGAATTCTTTGATCCTTCCCCCGTCCACGACTCGTTACGATCCAAATTCTTTTTAAAGAATCAATCAAGTCTGGTTGTCTTCGTTATATTCTTTTATTTTTCCTTTATTGTTTTGATTATTCTTTCATACTTTTTTTTTTGTTTTGAAATTAAATCTACACAAAAAATGGCATTACAGAAAATATATATATATATAATATTGTTCTCCTATATAACTCTTATATGAGTATCCATGAACAAAACCGGCTCAAGACATAGGTCATTAAGGCCTATGCGTAGGGTCCTATTTTATTGGTCCAAAAATTAGGTAAGTCTAGGGTTCTATTATATTCTATGCCTAAGGCCCTATTTTATTGGTCTAAAAATTAGGTAAACCCAGAACCTTATTATATTAAAGCCTTAAATATATTTTTTATGTAGGATATCTGGAATAGTTGCCTAGGGCCTCTAAAATGGTTGAGACGGTCTTGCTAAAAAACTAGGTCATCAATAATTGAACTTATCAATATACCTTTAGCAGTGGAGTCATTTTTCTTCCATGCCCTATAGGCATACAGATCAAGTTTGTGTTGTGCTGTTGAACCATCAACATGCTCTATCATAACCTAATGAACAACCTCAAAAACTTCTTATTCCTTAAGTACATATTGTATCTTGAGGTGCCAGATTTTGTAGTTTTTCCCATTCAATTTTTCACCCTTGTTGAGTTCAGCTATGATATTTTTAGTTACCATAACCTACCATAATAAACAAATTATTAGGTATTCAATGTATATTTATGTATGCAATCTCTGATTAACTCAATGTAAATTTGAATTGGTTTACAAATTCAAGTGACAACTACGTTCCCACTCATTATTTGTATGTTCCAATCTGACGTATACTGATCTATACTATTACACACATCCCACCATATGAACAAATCATGTCACATGAACATATTATGATTTATGCATCTTATGCATTAAGTAGAGCAAACAACAAAAATGAACACATCATTTGAATGAACATATCATTAACTAAAACATGCCGTTTATTGTTAACAAATAACAAACTCTACTTTTAAATGTAACCCATTACATTTTATTAAGATTATTAACATATAACATTCTAAACAACTCTACAAAATAGATAAGTAATAATTACTCTCACTAGGACAAACACTAGTGCAGTAATAATTCTATTAAACCCTATCTTTATAGGTTCAACTAAGACA
>JBAMHZ010000117.1:4291075-4320354 GCA_037177395.1 Alpinia galanga
CCATCAAATGGCGACCCCCTGCGAGTGGCCTCGTGGACGGCAACCTTATATGCATCACCTCGCAGGCCGCCACCAATGTGAGATTGCCTGCAGTCGTAGACAATGACTCAGTGTAAGTCATCTAAATTCTAAGAAGTTTTTGCCGCACTAAAATAACTCTTTGATTTTGGGATGAAGAATTTATTCATTTTTCTACCAAAATATCTATATTTGTTAATAATCATAATTTTATATCACACTAAACATTAAAAATCGCATAGTTTTCATAATAATTATTAATTTTCATTTATAAAAAATAGAAAACTATTTTTGATGGCTACGTTATTCATAATTTTCAAGAAAATAACTTAGAAAGCTTTTCACGAAGCATAAACCACGTTGACAGTTGAGCATGAAGATTTACATAAACGTGGAGAAACGTATTTATCACATATTTTTCCATGGAAAGCAAAATATTCCTTAAAGGCAAAGTTATAAAAAATTAAAAAAAAAACGAATTCCTAATTGGAATTTCTTTAACATTGTGGGAAGACCATTGATATTCGTAAAAAGCTGCAAACTTAAAACAAAAAAAAAAGTTTAAGAGGGTTCGTTAAGCAAGAGACCACTCAGCCAATTAAAATTTTATCTTTTGGTTTTAAATTGTAATTATCGATCAACCAGTTTGGATTTTCGTGGCTAGAATTCTTAAATTTGCTGACGTCTGAACTCCACCGCCAATTCGACTTGCGCCGCAAATGTATTTCAACAAATTCGAATCCACCGACTCGCAATCCGACGACAAGTTTCCCACTTGCAGCCGCCGTCTTCTTCAGCTCCGGTCGTGCATTCCGCCACCATGTGTCAGTTTTCTTTTCGGTCGTCGAGTGTCCCCTCTCTTAGTCAGCACATTTCTTGAAGTGGCGAACGCTGTCTCAGCGCCTGGCACAAGCTTGTGGTCGCAGGAATCAGGCGGTTGAGATGTTATTTTTTCTTTTTCTCTCGTATTTTTCTGAAATAGAAAATAGGTAATTTTCAGTCCACAACCCACAGTATATTCCTAATGTTTATGCTATCCCATCTTTAATTAGTCGCCTCAATTATGCTTATTTCCACGGAGTTGGCCCATCACCATCAATGGCAGTCCCTTTTTGCTTGCAGCGGCCCGTATATCGTTTGGAAGATGCAACAATGGCTGGGACTTAGTGTTTAGATAAATCGATGATGAGGATTTAGTCGGTCGGGGTCGGCAATTTATTAACATCAATCGATCGATCCACAGCGAAATTATGAATAAAAAAAGCAAGAAAAATAGTGTGGATTGATGCCCATAAATAGCTCAAATCCTTCCCTCTTCCAACACCACAGCACACTGAAGCTTGGTTGATTGATTAATCGATCGTATTCATGGCGAAGGACATTGAGGGGGCGGAATACAGCGCCAAGGACTACACCGACCCACCGCCAATGCCGATGATCGACGCGGAGGAGCTCGCCAAGTGGTCGCTCTACCGCGCCGTCATCGCGGAGTTCATCGCCACCCTGCTCTTCCTCTACGTCACCGTCCTCACCGTCATCGGGTACAAGCACCAGTCCGACCCCGGACTCAACTCCACTGACGCGGGCTGCAACGGCGTCGGCGTCCTCGGAATCGCCTGGGCCTTTGGCGGCATGATCTTCATCCTCGTCTACTGCACTGCTGGCATCTCCGGTCATCCATCAATTACTTACTCTGCTTCTAACGAAATCACAAATGCCCCCAAATTAAAATTATTCCTCTCGTTAATTAATCTGTTACAGGTGGGCATATAAATCCGGCGGTGACGTTTGGGCTGTTTCTGGCGAGGAAGGTGTCGCTGGTGAGGGCGCTGCTGTACATCGTGGCGCAGTGCCTGGGGCCATCTGCGGGGTGGGGCTGGTGAAGGGGTTCCAGCGGGCGTTATACGTGCGCTACGGAGGCGGTGCCAACGAGCTCAACGATGGCTACTCCAAGGGCACCGGCCTCGCCGCCGAGATCATTGGTACCTTCGTCCTCGTCTACACCGTCTTCTCCGCCACCGACCCCAAGCGCAACGCCCGCGACTCCCACGTCCCGGTTTTAGCTCCGCTTCCCATCGGGTTCGCAGTGTTCATGGTACACCTGGCCACGATTCCGGTCACCGGCACAGGCATTAACCCGGCAAGGAGTTTCGGAGCCGCGGTCATCTACAACCAGGGCAAGGCCTGGGACGACCAGGTAATTCATTGAATAAATAAAAGAAAATTGTCATGGTAAAAGGGTTGCAAATAATGACGCGGAATTATTTGGATTTCGGCAGTGGATCTTCTGGGTGGGGCCATTCATTGGGGCTGCGATCGCAACGGCATATCACCAGTACATCTTGAGGGCGAGCGGTGCCAAGGCATCGGGTTCCTTCCGCAGCAACGCTTGAGATCGTCATCAAGTGTTGACCATCGAATTGTAGATAAGAAAATAATAAAAATGCGGTGGAAAACGAAAAGAAAAACAAACAAACAAACAAACCATGGTTTGCTTGTTGCAACAATCTCCGTTTGACTTTCAGCTGCATCAGAATTAGCGGACAATATTCCTATCTGTGTCCTCGTTTATTTAAGTTTACTTCAAGTCTTTCACATCTCATTCATGCCATCGATTGATTTGGTGGAGCAGTTATCAGAAGCTAGCCAATTATTGAATATAATTGAGGTGGGCAAAAGAACATGGAAAACTCGATTGGATCCGATCCGATCCGATCTAGAAACTCTAAATTTCTAGTAATGTCAAATTTCCAATACAAACTTAAAGTGAGAGTGAGTTTGGTTCGTGTATGCATACAGATGAATCTAATTTGCTTTGAGGGCTTGCAGAGAAATGACAATGGAGAATCAACAATTAGTTTCTGATTAAATCATTCATGGATGGAAAAAAAAAAGAAATTCCAAGAAGACACTGTATGTTAAGAGCGCCAAACGGTAGGAGAGAACGGGAATCACACAGAATACAATCTCTTTATTTAGAGAAGTGACATGCAGCCTCTTTGTACTAGAGGACCATTAATAACAAGAGGAGACCCGAACTAGTGGAGTAGCATTAATAATCAATAGAGACGTGATTGTGTACATTAGAAAAAGGTTTGCGACTAAGATCACATAATCCATGATATTCTCTCTTTTTTTTATCAATTACCATTAATGCAGAATAAAAAAATAATTTTTGAAGAAAACATTATGCTTTGAAGAATTTTACTTTAGTAAATAGCATTACTCAGTAAAATTAATATCTAATTATCTTGATTATTGAATAGGATAACTATTTTAAAATTCATTATAAACATTTCATTTACAATTTTAGTTGAGTTAAATTCACATTAATCCTCTTATATTAACAATCTTTTTCTCTGCATCTTCTTTGTAATATTATTTAAATTCTGGAAGTTCAATTTTTAAACTATATTAATTGGTGTAAAAGTTGGCATCAGCCTTCTCATGTGCATCCAAAATCACCTTACATAAGAGGACAAATATTCTAAAGATCAATTTTTAAGAATAATTTTTTAGTGTACATAAATTATATTTCAAATAGACAAATCAGTCTATCCAATATAATTTTTTTCAAGTCTATCCAATTTTTGAGCGACCATAGATCCAGAACATGCAAATGAAGAATTATGCACGAACCTTCATCCACCGTTAGAGAAAGAATCTACCAGTCATTTTCGCTCTCGTCCTACATCTTTGGCACTGCCTCAACAAAGAGGAAGGCTCTTTCTTCTTGCAACACCCTTGATTCAACCAGGAGAAAATTTTTGTTTAAACATTTAAATATTTTTTTCAACCATCAAAAATACTGAAAATATTTGGAGAGAACAAGACGCAAGCACACTGCTTAGGCAAATAAAAAAAATATTGTACTTCTTAATTCATTTAAATGTTTCTTCAATCCATGTAAATATTTTGAAATGAAAACATTATGCACTTCTTAAGCTTAATGTTTGGTGCAGACATTGGAGTTTTGCCGTCTAAAATTTCAACAAACACAGACTCAGGTCGGCATTCAAGAGCTCAACGATAAAATACCAAATGATAGCACTAATGACATTAACATCATGCTATAAAAATACCATTCATATTGAAGCAATTACAACAAAGCCTGCTTTGCAAATCGAGTAAAATGGTCAATTTTACTCGCTACCATCCTCGTTTGCTTAGGTAGACAACAAGCTTCCCCAGTGTCATGTCTATACCTTTGTTCCACATGTGAGCAAATTCAGAAGAAATATTATTCCCAAGCATGTTCTCTATAGGCTGCAAGTAGCAAAGATTGCAGATTACTAACATAAACTGTAAACATGCAAGACAGTATAATACAGGACTTGTTATTAACTTCTATCATATGCATAAACAACACAAATTTTAGGGTCTATATATTCTTAATGCCATCATCCTAGACGGCTTATCAAACAGCTCATTTTTTGTTTCCAAAATTCTGGTTGTGGATTCTAGTTTGACCTGAATGGAAAGGGAAATCATCAGCAACTCCATTGATTTGTTGTTGAATAAATTTAGTTCGTCGCCAGTCATGTACAAAAATATTAATTTAAGGCGCATGCTCAAGGAAGGATAAAAGCATTGGGAAGCCATCCCAGGTAAAATAGCAAAGGTGGCTTGATCGAAGAATAAAAACTCAGACCATACCATAATGAATATTGTAGGTGCCTTAAGAGCAGAGAGCAGCATATATTCTTAGGCCAAGAACATGAAGCACATGTCCATTATGTATGCATGCACATGTTTATATTATAAAATTGTAGTTAACCAGTTTCATATCTTTCTCAAAAATAGATGATTAACTTTCCACACCGTGTAAATTGAAATTTTTGTGGACAACAATGAAAGGTTGACCTCTTTTTTCATAGGGCCTGGGCTAATTCCAATTGGTAAGAAGAGTACCTCTCATGGACACTGCAGACATCCACATTAACATACTATCTTGAAGAAAGCCTCCAAACCAAGTTTTATTATGGTGTCAACTCTGTGTTATGTGTTTACTTTCTTTGTTTCCATTGTGATTATCCTTGACACAATCAAACACATATGCACACTCATATTACTCATTATTTTTATTTTTATGGGAGGTTGAATCAATGGCTCACTTTCTATTCACCTCTTTCCCTCTAGCCAAATCATCTACATGTCAAATCTAGAAAATAACGTTCTCTTATGATTGAGTTCAACCATATTTTTTAATGCATTGACAACATAGTTTAAGCTAGGTGTTATGTGTTACTGATATAAGCAAGAGGTGTGGAAGAACTTAAAATAGTGCATACCGAGCTCGTGGATCTTGTAGACTCAACGGGCTTGAGTTGTGTTTAGCTTAATGGCTCCTTAACCTGAACAAGCGATCGAGCTTTGAAGGAGCTCAGAGGTCTCTAGGGGATCAAGTATCGAATGGTTGTTGTGAACATGAAGATCATGTGCCCAATGACTTGGTGACCTAAAACAAATGGCGGAGCTTAAAGGAGCTTGAACAGCCCCAAGGCATACATTGAGTGGTGGATTTGATGGCATAGAACATCAGTTGAGTGGCATGGAGGAAGCCCAAGGAGCTTGGTGTATTTAATTGTTTGGCAACATGGATCAGAGGAGGTAAAGATCTAGAGGCATGCGAATCACAAGAGATTATGAGAGTCAATATAACCTTAGGCCTTTTTCTTTAGAGAATTATTATTATAAATGATTTGTTTAGCTAGGTAGAGAAGGTGCAGGAGAAAGTGAAGGAAAAACGAATAGCTTATAAGAAATTATATATTTGTAAGAACAAGGAAAATTTAAAATATATATATACAATAGCTAAAAAGGTAGCGAATGAAACTTTTAATGATTATATCAAAAATTGGATACAAAAAAAAAGAGGAGAAAGAGACATTTATAAAATAGCTAAAGTGAGAGAGAGGAAGATAAAAACCTTATCAAAATAAGATGTATTAAAGATGAATACAATAAAATACTAATAAGAGAAATAAAAGAGCGGTGGAAGTGATATTTTCATCAACTTTTTAATGAAAGTTTAAGTGACCAACTTAACTTAGACAATTTAAGTAGGTCAAATGAGTATAGAAATTTAAATTTTTATTGTAGAATTCAAATTTTAGAAGTAATACAGGTTTTAAATGGGATGTAAAATGAAAAAATTGTTGAACCAAATAATATTCCGATAGAGGTATGAAATTACTTAGGGAAATAAGGTATTAAATGACTTACAAAATTATTTAACATGATATTGAAAACAAAAAAAAAAGTAACCAGAGTGAAGACTTCAGGCGGATTAACTGAAACATTTTCAATAAAGATAGTATTATATCAAGAATCAACTCTAAGTTTCTATCTTTTTACACTAATCATAGATGAATTCACTAAACACATTCAAGACAAAACCATAATGCATATTGTTTATAGATGATATTATTTTGGTAAATAAAACACGTGAAGGAGTAAATGCTAAATTAAAATCTTGATGGAAAACACTAGAAGTAAAAAGTTTTAGGCTTAGTAGAGTAAAAACGAAATATATGAAATTTAAGTGTAGTAATATTAGACGTAATGAGACAAGTATTAAAATAGAAGATGACGAGCTATCTGAAATTGAAAGCTTTAAATATTTAAGATTATTTTTGCAAGAGAGTAATGGATATTTTATGTGATCGTAAAGTATCTCTAAAACTTAAAGGAAAGTTCTACAAAACGGCGATTAGATCTGCTATGTTATATGTCACTGAATATTGGGTTATGACTTGAGCACATGGGTAGAAAATGAGAGTTGCAGAGGTAAGGATGTTAAAATAGATATGTGGACATACGAGGATGGACAGAATAAAAAATGAGAACATTAGAGAAAAAGTCGAAGTTGCATATATTGAGGAAAAACTCTGAGAGACACGTCTAAGGTGGTACAGATATGTACTTAGAAGACCAATAAATGCTCAAGTTAGATGATATGAAACTATGACAAATACGCACATCAAATGAGGAAGACCAAAAAATGTTTGGTTAGCAACAATAAAATAAGATAAAATTTATTTAAATACAGATGAAGATATAGTAGGCGATAGAGCCCAATGACATAGCTTGGTTGTTGTTGTTGTTGTTGTATATGTTTAACCAGGTAGGGGTAGGCTATATAGTAGCTACTTGTACTTGAGTCTGAATGATATAAGTTTTTACCTATTGACTTAGTTCATCAGACATGTGTTAGCTTCGACAAGTTAATTCCATCCTGTACCTGAACTAAGCCCCATTCGCACTATCGATCACCATAAAGTACATGCATCATCCATCGCATGGCTCTAGGTAGGATCAGTGGGCAATTATACCCACATCACCCATCGTGCAAGACCAGGGAAGGCATTTTAAGTGTTCAACTAAAGCCCTTGTGGGAATTGATCAAGCAACTCCAATTAAATTCCCTAGCAGCTTGTTTGAAACTATTAAATTTGATGAACTTGAAATTTGTATAACTAATGGAGTACCCAGTTGTGTTCAATATACAAAAGATGGCGATTAACATCATCTTACCTCACATTGTGATTTAAACATTTGGTCAAACTTTTGTTTGACAACTCTTACGATTTTGTGAGATTTAAAACTCTACAAATAGCATCAAATATTTCTGTTACGATTCTAAACATATAAAATGGAATTCCAATCCTCATTCACTAATAAGAATCCAAACCTAAAAAATTGGCAAATAATTATGTTCTATTATGGAACTGGAACAAGCCATAGAAGGTCATTATAACTCCCTGGACTTAGTTTGCCACTTGGAAAGGATTCCAATCACGGTACTCAGAACCAAGATCAATTGCAAAACCAGTAGGTTTGTGATCCGAGATGTAGAGCAATTGGATGAGAACATGAACTCCAGGATAATGAATTGCCTTCAAGTTTCTCGAATAAACGGATATACAATCAAGGAACGAAGTCAAACCTACCTCATAATGAACAGGATTGTCGTAAGCAATCGATCTGTGCACAGCCTTCCGATTCTCGAGAACAACCAAAGCCGTGAAGGTTGCTCCTAAGGCCGCGCCAAGAAGACGCTCCTGCATACACATACACCTCCATCAAGCAAAAGGCTGACGAACAAAATGTAAGAGATGCGGACTTGGATCGATAAAGCGCAGGGAAGAAGAGAAAGCAACAAAGCGAAGAAAAAGAGAGGCAATTTGTTGATCCTCACCTGTGTAACAATGCTGATCATAATTGCCGCCGACTATTCCTCAGACTGCAATTGCGAAAGGAGAGGGACGATAAACTGCGGCGGCCGAGCCCCAATTCTCCAATTGTACCGAACCGGCCAGGGTTAACGGGTCAGGCTGTTTCCCGGATTTTTTACACCTATAAATTGGTCGGATCTGTTAGAACCAGTTCACGAACTAAGTCGGGTCGGATTTTTAAAAGCATAGTTGACTGAATCGGCTCTGAACTAGGCATCTGACCTGGTCAATCTGAATTTCTTCGTTTGAGCTGGATTGCCTCCGTGTTCAACGGGGCTGCCAAGCTAAGTTAAGTTTTATTGTATTTAAAATTATTTAATAAAATAATTAAGTCAAATCAAATTAAGTCTAAAAATAATTAAACTTTTAAAATTGCTGTTTAAGGTTGACTTGATTTATTTTTTCTTTTAATTTGAGTTTGACTTATTTAATTGATATTAAACTTTTAATCAAGTTTGATTCATACTCTTTAAAGCTTAACTTATTTAAACGTCATCAAATTTGTTTATTTATTTATTTAAAATTTTAATATTTTATTTGATTGATTAGTGATCTTGTTTTATTTATTTTAAAAGTTTATTTATTTATTTAAAAAAATATTTATAGATTTGATAAAGTTTATTTGTTTATTTATAAATTTAATAAGACTTATTACAAGTTTGTTTATTCGAAATTTATAATATAAATATATTTTAACATCAAAATAATTATTTTATGAATTAAAAAATAATATCATTTATAAAATCTTAAAAAAATATATCAAATGTTATTCTAACTCAAATAGATAGATCACTGTATAATTCATAAACATAGTTTAATCCTGAGCATAATTTGTGACTTATGTTCATAAACATAATTTATTAGTTCATTCAAGAATATTATTTACGAACATAATTTATGAACACTGAACACGCTTTAAGAATATGGTTTACAAATATTGTTTATGATTATGATTCATGAACTATGAATACAGTGCATGAATATTGTTCACTGATACAGTTCACGAATATTATTTATAAATATTAACAAGCTAAATATACATGTATTTAAATTTATTTATTTAATTATTTAACTGTTTAAAACTTATTTATTTAATTAATTTCAACGTTATTTAAAGAACATAAGCAAGTTTATCAAGTTCCCACGAGAGAACTTTATGACTAGCGCAATAGCAGAGTTACATAATAGAGTAAGAATCAATTCCTGATGACTATAAGTTTTTTCAGGGTGTCTGCTCTCCTGCTGCATTAGTCTTTGGTTAAATACAAAATGCTCTTTGTAATTTATCTTTTTCGTATTGACTATGAAATCGATTAATAAAGATGCTGCATCTTTTATACAATAAACAAGATTAAGTGGAATGTCAAATTTATTTTCGTTTACAGCCCCGCACATGAACATTCAAGGTATGCTGCCTGCAAAGGTACGTAGCATACTGTTATTCTGTCCATCTCTTCCATCTTTTTAAAACCTGCAAGTTTACCATTGTACCCAAGCATCGCCGTCCAATGTAGTATCAAGGGCCAGATTGCCGATCTTGCCTTTATAAACCTATTAATTTGGATCCCGTTCTATTGCCCATGTGTCAACAATGAATCTGACTTGATACACGTGGTAAAATACCAATGGCCAAAAGCTCAGCACCTACGTTGCTTCTACCAATAACTAATCACCATGTGTCAAAGCTGTGTCAACTGAGTCAGCTGAGTCGGTTTCGTTTCACGCGTTACGGACGGTGCCGTTTCCTTGAAAACTCTTCCCGAACCCAAGACTCTTTTCCTCTCTCTCTCACTCTCTCTGAACCGTGAAGCAAAATGGCGACTCGAGCGCTGCTTGTCGCCCTTGCGATCTCATCTCTCGTACTCTTCCATGATGTACTCGCTTCTCCCTCCGCTTCCGTTGGCAAGGGAGGCTCCGATCTGGACCACAACGAGGAGGACCTCAGCTTCCTCGAGGAGGACGACGACGGATCTGCCGCTGCTCATCGCGATGATGCCTTCGAACAGCACTCGGATGAGTCGTATTCGGAGACCGAAGAGGAGGATGACTTCGATGAACACTACCCGGATGAAGGCTTTGACGGAACCGACCACGAAACCCACGAAGCCACGCCCGCGATCGACGAGACCGACATCGTGGTGCTCTCCGATGGCAACTTCAGCGACTTCGTGTCCAAGCACCGGCATGTGATGGTGGAGTTCTACGCGCCGTGGTGCGGTCATTGCAAGGCCCTCGCGCCGGAGTACGCCGCCGCGGCCACGGCTCTCCGAGATGAAGAGGTGGTTCTCGCCAAGGTGGATGCTACGGAGGAGAACGAGCTTGCGCAGCGCTTTGAGGTTCAGGGTTTCCCCACCGTAATTTTCCTCATCGACGGTGTCCACAAGGACTATACTGGGCAGAGGAATAAGTAAGTGCTTCGATATTGTCGTAGCTCTACCAATAGATCTGGGCCTGTCCGCCCCATTGCGCGCTGATCCAACCTGATTGCCTTCAATAATTAATTTTTGCAAAAATACCCTGTCTTGTGATTTTTTAGTTACCTAATATCGCTTTTATTTCTATATTCCTATATATATTTCACTTCTTTTTGGGTACCATTTTTCATGCTCGTTTTCTGATAGGAGTTCCTGCTTTAGCTTTAATTCTCTGGTATAATAGCACAATATTAATTATGCTTATCGACCAGGGACGCAATTATCACCTGGATCAAGAAGAAGATCGGACCAGGTGTCCAAAATATAACTACCGTTGAGGAGGCAGAAAAGATCCTGACTTCTGAAAACAAACTTGTCTTGGCCTTTATTGACACGTTGGTGGTAATCCTATAATAGCATTTTGATTTCTAAGTTCTATTCATTGGGCATATTCTAAGAACTCTAATAACAAACACAACTCAATCTGTTGGTTCGTCCCCTGTTGAAAGATAGGAGAGAACAAAAAATGAGTTTGAACTTTTGATTTTATCACCTATCATAGTTGATTGCGGAAATTTGATATCTTATAGTCATTAACAACCTTTATCTTTAGTTAGTGTCCTTAACTTTTCGGACAATGGATGTTAAAAATGATCAAATGCATAAAATGTCTATGCTGGTTGAGTAAATATGTCATTATCTAAATCTACACTACTGTCAGCTATATTCTTGAGAATACATTGATGCAACCTATTATCTTTTATCGAAAGGTTTTAGGAAACAATCTGCAAAACAGCTTTATCAAATACAACCACTTTTTTCAGATTAGCAAGTTTTATGTGCTATTAATTTCTTTAGGGTGCTGAAAGTGAGGAGCTTACTGCTGCTTCAAAACTCGAAGATGGTGTCAACTTTTACCAGACTTCCAATCCTGCTGTTGCAAAGCTTTTTCACATTGATCCCAACTCTAAACGTCCTTTTCTGGTGCTATTGAAGGAGGAGGAAGAAAAGATATCCTACTATGGTATGATCATTTGTGTTCCTATGAAGGTTTTACATGTGCAATCGTGCAAGAGCTAGATAGTGACTTTTTTATTTTTTATTTTTCAATTTATAATAGATGGTAAATTCAGAAAGTCAGAAATTGTTGATTTTGTATTTTCCAACAAGCTTCCTTTGGTGACTACATTTACAAGGGATGCTGCTCCAGAAATTTTTGAAAATCCTATCAAAAAACAGGTTGACCTTAAAACACCATAACTAGTCTCATTTATTTGAACCAAATGTATTTTCTTGACTGGAGTATGCTATTTTTTACTCAGCTTTTGCTTTTTTCTACCTCAAATGATACTAAGAAAGCCATGCCAGCATTTCAGGAGGTTGCAAAATTCTTCAAGGGAAAGGTAGGTGGTGGTACTTGATTTCTGCAGTTTCTGTTTGTTGCAAGTTGTTGAGAAATATTAGCATTCTTTTAATCGACTTTCATAATTTTTTTCAAATTGAGACAAATCAATTGTTCTATTTGTGCTGACTAAACAAATGACTATGATGACCTGTTCAAGCAATTGTTGTTTCTAAGCGATAAAAGGGAGTATAATATTCCAATAAATAAATTAAGCTGTTGGCATATTAGTTGAAGTTCAGGCTTCCTATATGAATACTGAATTTAACAAGTCAATGCCAATGATAAACCATTAAGAGCTTTCTGAGTCCCTGCCACAAGAAAGCTGGTATATTGGGTAATCGATTCTTTCCTGGCTACTTGTTTGATTGATGATATTCTGTCTAAGAATGCCATTTTATCCATGTAATTTCTTAGTTTTTTTTCTTCCATTTTTTAAATTACTGCTTTTCTTTGATACAGTGCCTAAGATTTAGGTGGGTTTGTGTACTGATCCATTTGTAGTATCTGATTGGTAAGTTTCTTTTATTTATTTATATGTCTATAGCTCATCTTTGTATATGTGGAAATGGATGATGAGGATGTTGGCAAACCAGTGTCAGAATACTTTGGAGTAACCAAATCTCCACAGGTAATTGGTTCTCTTTTTTGATTCCTAACAGTCATTATCACGTCAATTTTACCCAAGGTGGTCCATTTGTCATTTTTTGTACCTCATGAATAACTTTGTTTTATGTCTTTTCTAGGTTTTGGGATACTCAGGAAATGAAGATGCTAAGAAGTTCATCCTTGATGGTGAAATCAATCTTGATAATGTGAAGGTGAATGTCCCTCTACCTGCATCCTAGACTAATACAATGATTTTCAGTAATTTTAACTCGAATTACAGTGATATTTATAGATAAATGTGCTATTTGCATGTTATACTATACATGAACTCTAAACAATATAGTCTATTTTCTTGACTTTAGAAATTTGCTGGGGATTTTGTGGAAGACAAGCTCGAGCCCTTCTATAGGTCCGACCCAATACCCCTGACTGTAAGTTCCACAGTTTTCCACTTTAAGTTGTGTTTTTCTTTGTGAATGTTTCATGTACAAGCAAATAAATTTTTCTTTTTATTTACACAGAATGACGGAGATGTGAAAATTGTTGTTGGGAGGAACTTTGATGAGATTGTATTGGATGAGTCCAAGGATGTCCTTCTCGAGGTAAATAATTCATCTGTCAGAGGGATGTAAGCCATTATCGTTTGTATTTTCTTATTGATTCACATCTTATACAGATCTATGCACCATGGTGTGGACATTGCCAAGCACTAGAACCAACATATAACAAGCTTGCCAAGCATCTTCGAGGGATTGAATCTCTAGTAATAGCGAAGATGGATGGTACCACAAATGAGCACCCTCGGGCCAAGGTCTTGAATTCAACTCGTGCTTAGTAATCCTTCACAGTCTGATATCCAAATTAGTTTTAATTATACTCCTGCCATAATTCATCTGTTGAATTTGCAACTTAAGGATTGAGTGTCCATTAAACCAAAATATTATATTTATTGTTTGGCTAAGGACCTAAGGTATGTCCAACTTGTAAGCTCACTGTACGTGGAAGCTAACTTGATCTATTTAACTGGTTGCAGAGTGATGGTTTCCCAACACTGCTCTTCTTCCCAGCTGGAAACAAGAGCTTTGAACCTGTAAGTTCTAACTTGATGTTGTAGATTTCTCTCTCTCATCTCTTCCATTTCTTCATGAGCCTCATATCATATGAAGCATGACAATAATCTATTGTTCATTCTTGCAGATCACAGTTGACACAGATAGAACAGTCAAGGCATTCTATAAGTTCATCAAGAAGCATGCAACAATCCCGTTCAAGCTCCAGAGGCCAGCATCAGCTGAAACAGAAAACTCATCAACCATAAAAGAGGAAACCCCTGTGTCAGCCAGCGACGGAATTGCGAGTACTGACGTGAAAGATGAATTATAAATCTCTCAAGGTGTAACATTGATGCCGCAGCAATCCACCTTAGTAACATACCTGCAGTTTCTTTGCCGAAAATCCTATATATTTAATTTCCTCGTCTTGAGTTCAACATGTACTTGTGAAAGTAGTCTTTTTGGATCAGAAGAATAAACAACTCTTGATGCGCTCTAGAAAAATAGGATGATTCATTGGAACTAATTTTCTCTTTCTGCCGAACTAATTTTAGCTCTAGTTTATGTATCTGTCCGTTTATTAAAAGCCTTTTGATTGGGAAGGGTTGACATCAAGCAGAGAATGTAGCGCTAAACAAAATGTCGCTTCGTTCTCTTCTCTTGTTGTTACATACGCTACCTTTCTTTTTTTGTCCCTATTGTCTCTAGTTATTATGTTTTCATTTTAGACTAGTCGTCTATCTTAACTCCTTTAAATGGCACTATGACATATAAATTATATATAAACAATTAGTTTTGTAAATTATAATTTCCAAAAATAAATATGTTAAATTTAATCAAAATTATTGTCATGTTAAAATTTATTTATGTTATTACAATTTTATCCGATTGGTTACCGTGTAAATATTGTATCTATTGTTTAATTAGTTAAGGATTATTAATTTTTGTGATTTTAGTTTTTTTTAAAAAAAAAACAATTATTAGTTTTTAGAAAATATTTATAATATTAAAGCATAGAAAAATAAATTGATTGAATAATTTAAATTAAAATTGAAAGACTAGAATATAAAATCTAGCGAGTAAATTAAAATTGATCTACACTTTATTAAATTAATAATTGTAAAAGCATAAAAATAAAGGAAATTTAACATCCCTAACAAGTAACAAATTGAGAACTAATCAAATAAAATTTTGGTAAGCCTGACTTTAAATTTGAAATGTGAAGAAAAAAAAAGAAGAGGTGTTTGATTAAACCAAATAGAAATATTTAAATTGAACAATAATACCTGTAATTTAATATGAAAATTATAACTTAAATAAAGACAAATATTTAAATTAAATGTAGACAATTAAATGAGACACCTTGTTAAAATTAAATGAAAATATACTAAACTAAATAAAGAAAATGTATGAAAATTATATTAAAAAACGAATACATGTAAATTAAAAATATTTTTAATTTTATTTAGAGCATATGGTAGGAGACCTTTCTTTATAATCTAAACCTCACTTATGAAATGAAAAATGCTTCCTGGAAGATTCAAGAATTTCTTTTGCTTTGAATCAAAATAATAAACTAAATTTTTGTCACAAAGAATTCAACTGAAACCAACTATACCCAAAAAATAATCGAAAAATGGAACCTTAATACCAATTTCGAAAGCGGACGTGACTCCCATTTTGGATCCGAATGCACGTCGATTCCCACTTTGGATCCCTTGCAATTGATTAAATGATTCAGTTCTTTCATCTGATTTGGTCTTCAACTTCACCACCTCAATTTGCCAATCCGGTTACCACCATGGCCATGGCGGCGCCGGCCGGAGCAGGAGCACCCCCTGCATTGCTTCTTTTCGTGATTCTCTTCTTCCTTCACCTCACGGTCAACTCCTCTCCGCTGCCGCCGGTCGCGCAACAGCATCAGGGACACATCTCTCTCGCGCCCTCCCTCTCACTCTCAGTATTGCCTTCTTCTTCGTCTTCGTCTCCGCCGCTAGAGTCCCCTGCTCTCTCCTCCCCTTCTCCAACGTCGAAGTCGTCGCCTCCTCTCCGCTCCTCATCCCTGCCCCAGTCGTCCCCGGGCAGGCCCGTCTTGCCTCCTGTTCCCCCGTCTCCGTCGGCATCCTCCCCTGAGGCCGCGGCGGCCGACGACCTCATAAATGGCCGCGACACGACGAATGGTGCAGGGGGAGGAGGATGCCGATTGAGCGGGGGCAAGAAGGTGGTCATCGCTTTCGGGGTACTAGCGGCGGTGGTTGTGGCAGCGCTCGTCTGGGTGTGCTTGAAGCGGCGACGCAACGAGCGGCTGTCGGCGTACACCTCCACCGCTCTATACGAGATCTTCTAAGGCGCGGCCGCCGGCCAATTTGATTCACGGACATAATTAAATGGAAATTAATTTTGCCGTTTGAAATTATTTTTTATCGTAGAAGAAAAATTCATCGCATTTCTCATTTTCTTGCAAAAATCTAATTATAATTATAGTATGCAGATAATTAAGAAACGACGCTTCATCTCTTTAATTAATTGTTCATCATGAAATTGACTTAATTTTTAACGTATTAGTCCCTTTTAATATTCGAATTTTAATCGACTTAAAAGTTCAAATATTGCTGCCATCTTTTTCAGCTGTTATTAAAAAATAATAAATTGTGCCCACTATCAAAGAAAGGCGTAAATATCTCCCCCCTCGTTTCCTTTTCCAAAAAATATTCTCTTCTTTTTTGAGAAAAAGAAATAGGATACGTAATAGTGGAATTGGTGGAGAACAGGATAGCAGATGAAGGAGCGTGGATAGAACACGCATCAAAGTTGGCCAATCAGAGAGCGGGTGTCTCCGATCTTCTTCATCTTGCACTCACCACAACCACCCAATCCGAAAATTAAATTAGTCCAATCTTTCTTATGTAAAAACCCATTGGGTTACCGTGATTTCGTTGGTTAGGAGTTTATAAAACCTTATTTGAACGATGATGGTACTTGAGACACGTAAGGAAAAGGAGTGCGTGCATTTATTTTACTACTGGGTCGACGTGCCCCACGTTCCGCTACCTTCCCAATTTTTAAAATAAGGAAATTGTTTTTTATTTATCGATTTCTATTATTTTTCTTCCGTTTTCTTCTTCGGCGCGCTGCCTGCGACGACCAACTCCACGCGCACATTACCCTAAAGAGGAAAGCAGGAGAGGAAGAGAGAGCGAGACGATTCCAGCGACATGATTCCCATCCTCTCCTCTCTCTTCCGATCGCATTCTCTGGTTTAATTTGTCTCTCTCGTTCCGCAAATCGATTGCCAGATTTTTTCCTTTTTCCGTCTGGTTTTTGATTCAGTGTTAGGGTTTCCTACTCTTGCTGAGATTTGTTGTCTATGGCGGCTTCCAGTGGCTTTTCCACAACCCTTACAGGGACGGGGCCTTTCCTTCGAAGCAGCTCTTCCACCAAGGCATTCTCCTCCCCGGGGAGTTCAGGTTTCTTTTATAGCGTCGGTCCGAGAGGACCTTGGCGGAAGCTGGCTCTCCGGACGAGCCCGCGTTGCGACGCCGGGGTGGATCTCGAGGAGAAGCAGTCCGCGGCAGCTAGTGCCTCGGCGCTTGAGCAGTTCAAGATCTCCGCCGATCGTAAGTAGCAATTCCCTTCGCTTTGTCGTTTTCTAGAAGTTTACCCGTTGGTTGAACTCTATGTTGTCAGATGTGTGAAAACGATCTAGGTTATCAATTTTGGCGATTGAGGAGTTTAGTATGTTTGAATTTGTGAGATTAACAAATTTGTTTAAACACGAAAGTAATGCTTCCGAAGTTCTTAGTTTTATTTGAATATTTTGAGACTTGAGATTGTTATGTTTTGAATGGAGTCGCGATTCCTATCTACTGATATTTTTTTTGGTGAATATTAACCCTATTCCGGAGTTAAAATACGGATTTTGATGTTGATCTATTTTCATTTCCTTGTCTTCCTTAATTTTAGCCTTTGCTACTTTCCAGAAGTGCAGCACCACTGTTTGTTCTAACTAGGTAACTGGAATTTTTCCTACCATCTAAGTAGGTTAATCTGACCGTATTAGTCGCCTATAGTTCCAAGGATGATTGTGCATCCTCGAAAGCTTCAAAACTCTTAGGGTTAGACTATTGTGAAGCAGTTTGTTTCTCTCCAATAGGTAATATCATTCTAGTTGTTTTGCATCCAAATGATCTCCCTATACATCTTATCGTTGAGCTGCACTACTATATATGCTACTCATTATGTGATGGGAATTTTCTTCGTATGAATTTCCTCATAATTCTAACCAATGCTATTTTACAACTTGAACATGATTTGGAAACAGTGATTAAGATGTTTATTCAACATAATTCTCAACTTATTCTGACTCTCGATTTGCAGGTTACATGAATGAAAGAAGCAGCATAGTTGTTATAGGTCTTAGCGTTCATACAGCACCCATTGAGATGCGCGAAAAACTTGCTGTTCCAGAGGCACAATGGCCTCGCGCTATTGGAGAATTGTGCAATTTGAATCATATAGAAGAAGCAGCAGTCCTCAGTACATGCAACAGAATGGAAATATATATGGTTGCCTTATCTTGGAACCGAGGAATCAGAGAAGTTATCGACTGGATGGCAAAGGTATTTAATTTATCATTTTAACGAGTACTTACAGATGTCTGCATTGTGATTCCATCCAACTTTTTCATCTTGACCGATGTTCATTTCCCTTTGCAATATGTGTAGACAAGTGGGATTCCAGTAGCAGAACTTCAAGAGCATCTTTTTATGCTCCGTGATACTGATGCCGCCAGGCACCTGTTTGAAGTAGCAGCAGGGCTTGACTCTCTCGTATTGGGAGAAGGTCAGATTCTTGCTCAAGTTAAACAAGTTGTAAGAGTTGGGCAAGGCAGTGGAGTATTGGGAAAGAATATTGACCGGATGTTCAAAGATGCAATCACAGCTGGAAAACGAGTTCGCAATGAAACCAACATTTCATCTGGTGCAGTTTCTGTGAGTTCAGCTGCGGTTGAGTTGGCTCTTATGAAGCTTCCAAAATCACATTCCACATCTGCAAGAATGCTGGTGATTGGGGCTGGCAAGATGGGGAAACTTGTTGTCAAACATTTAGCTGCAAAAGGGTTCAAAAGTATTGTGGTTGTGAACAGATCAGAGGAGAGAGTTAACGCTATTCGTGAGGAAATAAAAAATGTTGAAATCATCTACAGACCTTTCTCTGAAATGTTCGCTGCAGCTGCAGAAGCAGACGTTGTTTTCACGAGCACTGCATCTGCAACGCCACTTTTCTTAAAAGAACATGCTGAAGCTCTTCCACTTGTGGATGAGGTAGTTGGCGGTGTTAGACTCTTTGTGGACATTGCTGTTCCTAGAAATATAGGATCTTGTGTTGCAGATCTTGAGCATGTTCGAGTCTATAATGTTGATGACCTCAAGGAGGTGGTGGAAGCCAACAAAGAAGATCGATTGAGGAAGGCAATGGAAGCTCAGTCAATAATCTCTCAAGAATTGAAAAGGTTTGAGGCATGGAGAGACTCTTTGGAGACTGTCCCAACCATCAAGAAGCTAAGGTCATATGCAGATAGAATTCGAGCTTCAGAGCTTGAGAGATGTTTACAGAAGATTGGTGATGATGCTTTGACAAAGAAAATGAAAAGAGCCATTGAGGATCTTAGCACCGGTATTGTGAATAAGCTGCTTCATGGTCCGCTGCAGCACTTGCGATGCGATGGCAGTGACAGCCGAACTCTTGACGAGACCCTAGAAAATATGCATGCACTTAACAGAATGTTCAGTCTAGATACTGAAAAAGCAATCATAGAGCAGAAGATCAAGAACAAAGTGGAGAAAACCCAAAGTCAAGCTGGTTTATGAACCTTTTGGAGAAAGTGGTCTTCGATATTATCTGTCTATTTCCAGAAATTCTTTTTGTCAGTCAGCTCATCCTACATTTCACATGCTTCAATAAGAGAATTTCCTCAAATCTAAATCTCGGGTTCACCTAATATTGGAGTCTTATCCTTTCCAACTTATTTTCCTAGAGAGATGGTAGATGCTTCAAGGCGCAGGTATCTAAAGAGGCAAGGCCATTTATGCGATAGCATATAGTTTAAATTATGGGCAAAAATTAAAAGGGTTACTTTTTTTCATTATTGTGAAAAAAAAAGCATCTACTTTGAAGAAAACAGGGTGTTGTATCCTAACTTTTCTTTTCAAATTCTCTTTTTTATCTAACTGGTCGAATAGTATTGTAATAGTTTTAATTAAAGTTATTATATTGCTTAAAATTGTTACACCTTAAATTAATTTGAAAAGATGGATAATTTGAAAAGAGAACTTAAGGTGAGGCGTGTTTGTGTTTTTGTTTTTGTTTTTTTTTAAATGGAGCATTTTTTGACACTGAAATAAATCTTTTTGATTTTTCTCATAAATTATTATTTTGTATATTTAAGTACATTGGGGTTTCACTTGTAAATTTTTTTTCATTAAAATAAGTTTTTTAGCTAAAAATTTGGTATGTATCTCTTTAGTAATATTAACAAGCTCTAAGTGAATAAACTAATTGATATTTAGATCTCAAATTGATTAAACTGATTTTTATATTAGTTGTGCCATTAGAATTAGCATAAGATATATCTATCTAGGGATCAACACAACTTTTAAATAGTTTCTCTTTGATTTTTAAAGCATAAGTTAATTTGTAAATCACTTGAAGTGTAGGCGGATTAGTCGTCTGTTATACAGATGATAATTAAAAAAAACAAAGGTCTCTTTTCATTAGTGATAAAGACCAAGTTATTTTAAAGTTTGGAGGGGTTAAAATGCCAATTGTAAAAATGTATATAAATATAATGTAAATTATGGCGGGTAAAATAAAACTTTGTTGTTAATTTGGAAGCTTGAGATAGAGTTGGCGAAAAACACAAACTATATATTTCAAAACTAGTCAATAATTCGCTTAATGCGCGGATGTTTATAGAGTAATTATTAAAATTCTAATATGATATGTACCTTTGGATAAAATTAGTATGAAAACGGAATTATATTATTTATAATAATTTATATTAAATTTTTAATTAAAATTAGAGATGCAATTCTCAACATGAGATGCATTTCTCCTCTATAAACATTGCTATAACATGCTACAAAGTCAGACCTACTCCAATTTGGATAAATTTTGACTCAGCTCGATTTCATCCAGTGTGAGAAGCAATTTTTGAAGCTCAATTCGAGTTGAATTCATCCGGAGCATGAGATGCAACTCTTTTACATCCTGGAAGAATCAAATCACAAGATAAACTAGCAAGGCAAACTAATAGCTTTAGCAAAAAAAAAATGTTTTGCAAAGTTTAAAGGGCACAATCGTGGAGGATAGACTACAATGTAACCCAGGAATCATAACATCCGAACACAATTTTTCAAAAAAAAATAAAATTGCATTACAACTGAAAATATATTATTATATGGTACTTTTACAATCTGTTTCTCTGCACAGATATGCAGAGTTTTCGAGTTTTTAAGATCAATAGATGAACTTAGCTGATAATGTCATACAAAATTAAGCCGCCTCCAGGTTGAGTTTAGACAGGTCCTGGGTCAATATCTCGGAGAACACTAGTGAACTTGCTTCTTTACCATCTTGGCCAACAGGCTCGTGGAGCCTAGGTGGGTGAATCTCACCTGAGATTTCGAGATCCAGCGTCCTGAATTCTTCTTCAATGTCTTCCTCATCCATGTACAGTGTCTGGGGTGTGGATTCTGCAAGAAAATAAAAAGGGAATCTCCATTACCAAATATATAAACCTGAGCCCCAAAATAAGTTGTCAAATTATATCTTATGAATCGTGAACCACTTTTTTTCTGCAGTTGAGAAACTGATTGAGCAAATTTTATATTTCACTAGATTATCATGCTATTTTAATCATTTTGAACCATTTTAATTCTAACTTCAGGAACTTCACTGCATGTATACATGGGCAAGCCCATAGAATCTAGAAAAATCTACCATATACTATCTTGTTTGCTCGAAGGCATGATGATTCATACAGTAAATATGAGCGAGGATGACAATATTGAACGGACCGTGCCATGCATCAACTCAGTTGCAGTACGTGCTTGATTATAGCAGATACTGGACCTTTGGGGCAGTTTCCTTTTGAATTTCACAAACTGAAGAATGTTTAGCGTGTATTAGGTATTCTGTGTCCACATTGTCCTACCCAAGATACCAAAATGCTAGATTATCTAAAACTATATTAATATTTCCTATCTTTCCATATGGTCTTCTAAATCTTTCCTCCATCTTATTATTATTATTTTCATTTTCAAACAAAAAAAAAACCCAATGTTTACATCGTCTCAAATATAGTATGCTTGATTGTCATATTGAACTTTCTAAATGTTCTCTATATTTGTTTCCGTATGTTATTTGAAAAATAAAGCAAACTAATACCCACCTTGCTGTTACATTATTCTCTTTTATTCTTTTTCCACTCCCTGATAGATAATGAGTGTCGTGGCTGGGCAGAATTAATGGGTTGGGGATGATAGTTTGTCTAATACGGTAAGATGGACAGATTTCCTACAGGGGAGGGAGAATGTAAGGGGTTGGAGAGTATGGCAATGAATTTATAGGGGAAGGATATCTTGGGGGAAAGAAACTAGGAGTGATATCTTTCCCATGTTTCCTTCAGGGATTTTTTTAGTTAGGTAAAATTGATGCATTCCACCCAAATCGACATTTTCTGTACAATTTGGGTGGATGATTTTGTCCAAAATTTAGGAAATATATCCCCAACAGAAAGACCGCCAAAATTGCCAGGAATGATAATGACTATAAACCCTTCTTGCTCTGCCCTATTGAAAAGATATGAGGCATTACCTAAGACTTCAGTGACTTCCTTTTGTGCTTTAATATGTTCATCAAGTTCTTGGAGTTGGTCCTGCACTTCCTCCACGTTGATGTTATATTCCTTTATTGCTTGAACACCTACCTGGATAGCTTCAGAAACCTGATAGTTCAAGGTCAAAGAGAACCAATCATTGATTGGAAACATCTTAAAGGAGTGAGTGAATAGATATATTATCAACCAGTCATTTCCACTTGAAAGTAACCTTCTTAGTAGATTCAGCATCAGCAATGACACAGAGAACTTCCTCCACCCGTTCCAAAAGGGATGTGTGTTTTGATCTGGTTTCTGACAGCAATTTGGACTGTCGTATGTGCCTGTATGCAGCTTGTTTATTTCCCAACTTGAAGGATCTCAGTGCCATTTTCCTAGAACTGTAGAAAGCAGAAGCATATAATGCTACATCATTTTTTGCAGGTTGTTAAAACAGAAAAATGTACTTCATGTTCTATAAATGATTCATAGGTTTCTCTTCCAAATAATCAAAATGTAAATTTGCAGATATCCTTTAGAGCTGTTTTTTTCTCTCCGTTTTTTTTTTTGGAAACTAAAGAATGACATAGTTTTCTATATACAATTGTCATATTTGGAATTTGCTTCCTCAGGTGTCCTAATGAGTAGAAGTTGCAACAGTAACTTTCTAAGAGAATGAAAAATCCAAAAGAATACTTAAGGTGACTCAGTACATGAGTACAGTTATCTTAAATATTCATAGACAAAAAGCTAAAATGTAGAAATCCATTGAATTGCAATTTATAACTGAGTCACTGACAATTCCTATTGTGTCGAATGGGTATTTGTAGGGATATAACTTGGTTGCTGAAAATTCTATTGTGTTAAGCACACATCAATTATTGAGAATTGAGATCCAGATAAGAAATAAATGTACAGAAAGTAAGATGTATGAAAATAACATGCCAGGTCATGTGAAAATGTTATTGGAATCATAGAGCCACTAAATCAAGTTCGCTAGCAAATAAACATAGTACAGCATTGCAGTCTACATTAGTTATGTCACGAGATCAATATTCAACAATATACACCAGCTTAATTTTCACCGTTAGCACAGCACCAGAGAAGCTTAAACTATGGGTTTCTATCTCTCCAGATTAATATTCATTAAGTACTTTATATTATATTTATATTCTCTCTCTTATGTAACAGAACTAAAGAGGAAGAGAAAAATTACAGCTCCCAACGGCTATCAATCACATTAATTTGCCGCTGCAACTTTTCTGCTGTCCATACTAAATGTAAAGCATCATAATCCAGGCTGGAGACACTTGGTACAGGAGCTGGCACCAAAGACACTTTCACACCCTAGAGGGAGCAGCCAAAGTGAATAAACGAAAATTATCACATTATATGAGATTGATTTTTAGCGTACATACTAACACAACTTAGGACACTGAAAGTGCTAAAAGATGATAGTGAGGGTGTGACAGTTATCTTATTTAAATGATGCACAGATTATTTACCTCAATAATCTCTTTCTTCCTTATTGAGAGATATTGTGCTATTGCATACTCGCAAAGATAACTTAAGATCAAAGAAGCTTCACCAGATCCTTTACAGGCAGTCTTGAACTCATCCATTGTGACAACACAAGTAGAAGTCCAATTCTTTTCAGCAAGATTTTTAATAACATTAGAAGAATATTCCTGCATTACTCAATGGACCAAATTGATATTTTATTTTACAACATAATATTTATGAGTTTGAACAAATTGATAAAACAAACTTTGCTACTTACTTGAAGTAATGGCTTAAGGACAAGACACTCTTCATCACTATCTATTAAAGATGATGATCTAAATGCACCAACAAATTGCCCTGCTCTTCTAAGCAACCGATAGATACGACCACTGGATGGATCAATTAGATCTTGTCTCAATAAAACATCACCATCGCAATACATTTCTTGCTGAAGTAAACATTGAGTAAGGTAAGTCTAGAGTTACAAGAAAGAATCTTAACACTACAATCCAAACAAGAAATTTGTTTCAAGTAAAGGTGTAGCTTCCAAACACCATTGAGTTTACTTCAAAACTAAGATAACCAAAGTATTTTACAGTCGCTCCTCCAACTGACCATGACTCTAAATTCTGTATCCTTCTATCCACTTACAGACTTGATTTACTAATCTCAACCATCTATTTCCAAATAATTTAACAGTTAGGATATCTACAGTCTCATTAAGCATTAATAAATGAGCTTCTTAATTTAGATGTCTCAAGTGAGAGAGAGACTCTTCAATCTGTTTAAATTACCAGCACAAGTCCAAATATTACTTTAGGTATTATAAGTTTTTAAAAAAAATCAACAAAATCTAGATGCAATGCAAATAAATATTTTTTTAATATTGTGCTTCAAAATACTAGGGAAAAAAGAGCTGGATGCAAACATGGTCAGGTGGTCACCTGATCTTGGAAAGAATCACGAATGGGTAACTAAATGGGACAACAAGGTTTAGATGTAACTATTAATAAAATCACCCTTTTTTTGCTCTCTCTCTCTCAGCTACCAAAAACCCTGTTAAAGCAAGTAACCCTGTGTATTCAACACTAAAATCAAAGGCATAGTTCAGCGAGATGTGAAAATAGCATTGCTATTCATCAGATATCAAGTCTAGACAGCAAGGAGAAAAAAAAACATGGAGAGAAGATGAACTAACTAAATAATAAATTATACACACACTAACATTAGATTTCTGATGTAAGGAAAAACTTAGACAAATAGCTGTAACAAACTCCTAGGAAGAACTTTAAGATGGAGTTATAACTTTCTGGCTGACAATGGGACAACTTTTCTTGAAGCAGGAGAGAATTATGCACTGGCAAAAGATATTTTTCTAAGAAACATGGGCTCTCCCACGAATATCAATGCCAGAAAAAAAATAGTCTTTCTAGATACTAGATGCAATGATATGTATATACATCATTCTGAACATGTGATATCAAGTTTATGTTGGAAAGAAGCTGGCAATGTTCAACTACATAAATGATAATAGGCTTAGAATAGAAAAACATAATGTACTGATATAGAATAAATGTGAAGACAAATCCAAAGAACATGAAATCACATGAAAGATAATGAATAATTAAGCTTACCAGGACCCTATCAAGGCACAAGGGAGTCAATCCTCCTCTAGAAAACCATGTATTCTTCACCTAAATTGTAGCACATAAAAGTAGGTATAATCATAACTCATAGCTTATTAGAATACCACATAGGTAAATTGATCACAAAAGTGGTTAATAGATATTTCCCATATGGTTATTTGTCAAAACTATATATGATAAGCAGGATGTTATGGAGGGAAAAAAAAGGAGAAAAACACCAAGCTGCATAAACAAAACATATTTCAAATGGCTGCTATTAACTTAGGCTTCAAAATGAGCAAATATACAACAGTGATTGGCATATTTCAAGGATAATAATATAATAATTCTACAAATAAATCACGAAAACTAGTATCAATATTTGTTGAAGTTACACTAGTGAATGAATTTTAAGTATTAACAGAGAAACATGGTCACTAAAGTTATCATTCGGAGCAGTGGGAGAATCGGTCCAACTGAAGTATCAATTTATCCATGTAGCAGAAAGAACTCAACTACCCTCCTCTCACTCTAGTGATAACCTAAATGCGCCCAAATCACAAACCTCCGAGAGTCTCAGGGTGCAGACACCCAGATGGCGAGCGATTCTGATGATGAGATCCCGCCAGAAGATAAATTTGGGCTCCCAATCCGTCCGCTGCCCGCTGAAGGCTTTGAAGCGGGCTATCGCCGTGACCTCATCGTCCCAATCTGGCACTTCACTCCTTACGAGCTCCTCTACCATCGCAGAAGAAGAGGCGGCCCGACTCATCGAGATCAATTCATTGCTAAATCTTATTCACTTCTCGAGGGGAGAGGTTGAATTTTGGAAACTCTATAGGATTCCAGAGGAGACGGAAAATTTAGGAGCGGGCGAGGGGTTCGATCAAACACTTGCATTATCCAGGGCAATCGGGCTGGGCTCTCCGCGACTCTTAGCAACGTAGGCCCTCACCATTTTTTTTTTAAATGCAGACCGGCTTCGCCCAAATAATGGTAGCTTTTTTATTAAAAAAATGTTAAAAAATTTATTTAAATTAAAAAATAAATAAAAGCGCATTTTGCCCTTTCCCCCCTTTTTTTCTCAAGTATTTAATTTCGATGCTGAATTGGGTCGGCCCAGATGCTTCCAGATTTATCCCGTCTCTCGTTTCCGCCGCTGCGGCTCCCTGCCCGCTATTTCTTGGCATACAAGAAAAGAAGGGCACGCGATCCCTTCCCTCTTCCATTAGCGAGACAGAGAGAGAGAGAGAGAGAGAGCAACCGCGATCACCTCGATCACGATCAGAGGAAAGCAAGGAGCAGGGAGCGGAGCAACGAATCGATGTCTTGGTACTACTCCAGAAGCAGAAATCACAACAGAGACGGTGGGGCATGGGGCCGGCTGACGAAGGGGATGCTGCCACTGCTGGCGCTGCAAGTGGCGTCCGAGTTCCACCGCCTCGGCCGCAAGCCCCCGGTCACCGCCGGCCTCCTACTCGCCAACGCCATTGTCTACATCCGTCCGTCGTTCCTCGACCGCCTGCTCCCTACTATACATGAAGTCTCCTTCAATCCCCATCATATCCTAGAGGTAAACTTGCTCTCTTCGATAGCATCAATACAAAATTTCACGTGAAAGAGTTATTACTACAGAAAACCAAGTAATTTTTGTGACGTTGCCGGATTTCAGCCATTTGTCTGTTTTCTGCACAGATTCTAACCTTTTCGGTCACAAAATCATTCCCTTTTTTTTTTGGACTCAATTCCAAACATCCAATGAGTTCACTAGTTATCAATACGCCTTGTCTTGTGTAACTATTCATCTTTTTTTTTGTGAAGTGCTGGTTATCTCAGTTTCTCTAGTCATGCAAACTTCCATCATGTTTAAATTATTTAATGATTAATCCCTTTGCATGCAATTGAGCTTTTTGTGGGTAAGCTTAAATATTTTAAGCCAACTTATTTCCTAACCTTTCACTCTATTATCATGGTCTGGAGGAACCATGGAAGCTTAAAGCACCATTTGAGTATTTATTTTGCTTTGCAACTTTGATATGCAATTCGATGAGGGCATCCACGTTTGTTAATACTCTTAATTATAAATATTAGATTACATGTGGTTTGCTTGTATACAATAACCATCAAATTTTATTCCACTAGGTGAGGTCGGCTATATGAATACTTTTACGCCATTGGATTCTATCCCTTACTATATCACCATTTACATTTAAATAAATTTTATTTTATTTTATTGTTGCTAACTTTGGTCTTTCTCTTTCTCGTGTGATTTGTATATTTGTAATAGTTTCACATCGTCTAATTGAAATATTCACTAGTCGTCTAAGTACATATCTAAATCATCTTAAACATCTCTAAAAAAATTTCTCAATATGCGCAACTCCAACTTTCGCTATAATGTTCTCATTTCTTATCTTGTTCATCATCCTCATATGTCTACATTTCAATCTTAACATCCTCATCTTTGCAACTTTTATCTTTTGCTCATGTGTTCAAGTCATAGTCCGACATTCATCTCCATATAACATAGCGGATCTAATTATCGTTTTGTAAAACTTTCTTTTAAATTTTAAAGTTACTTTATGATCACAAAGAATACTCAATGTTCTCTTCTATTTCAATCATCTTCTTTGTATTCTATGTAAGATATGTCTCTCAATCTCTCTATGCTTTTGCAAAAATAATTCTAAATACTTTAAATTCTTAGTTACAAATAATTCATTATTTTTTATCTTAATTATTATCTCATTGTGCTTAATATTGCTAAATTTAAATTTCATATATTATGTTTTTACTCTACTAAATCTAAAACTTCTCACTTTTAGCGTTTTCCTTCAAGATTTAAGTTTAGTATTTACTCCTTCACGTATCTTATTTACCAAAACAATATCATATATAAATAACATACATCACGGTACCGTATCTTGGATATATATGGTGAGTTCATCCATAATTAGTATAAAAAGATAGAAACTTAGAGTTGATGTTTGATGTAACTTTATTATTATGAAAAACATTTCACTCTTGTCATTACATCTTTAATCATATCCTTAATTATTTCAATGTACATTACGCTAATACCTTTCTTTTTAAAATTTTTTTATATAATTTTTCTTAGAACTCTGTCATAAAATTTTTCAAGATCAATAAATGTCATGTGTAAGTCTTACTTTTGTTCCCGATACTTTTTAATTAGTTGTTTGAGAAGATATATAACTTCTATTGTTGATCTTTTTAGCATAAATTCAAATTAATTTTCGATCACTATGGTCTTCTTAGTCTTTTTTTTTCGTCACTTTTTTTCAAAGTTTCACATTATGACTCATTATAATTTATACAATTTTGCATGTCTCCTTACTTTTTATATAAAGGAACTAGACTATTTACCCCCACCAAATATTTTTTTCATTTTCAATTTCAAGTTGAATAACTTTGTAAGTCATTCAATATCTTACTTGCCTAGATACTTTCATACCTCCATCGGAATATGATTTGGTCTAATTATTCTTTTCATTTTGTATTCCATTTAAAATTTGTTTTA
>JBAMHZ010000117.1:4346706-4361261 GCA_037177395.1 Alpinia galanga
TCTTTAATTTATATTATTTGTGTTTTAACTTCCTGATTCTCCCTGGTTAACTGGGATCAAAGTTATGGGTTAGTTTCAGTTGGTCATGTAACGCCTAGTGTTTGGAATTGGATGTCACTTTTACCCAGCAGTTTGCTGTACTGAGTAGTGGACTATGCGTTGGACGATGAATTATTTCCAGGCACACAAAAACCAAAAACCTTTTAGAGCAAAAAATAATAAAATAAAGGAGTGGACTTACACGGCCAAGTCTTGTGGTACGGGCCCCACTGCCCATAGAACTTGGAAGTGGCCCACTGACTTGCCGGTAGCAGTGGACCCATTGGTCAGCCGGCATCTTTGGGCCCGGTTGGTTGTGGTCCGCGTAGGCTACGTGGCGGTTTTATATTAGACTGAGCACTCCCTAGACGTGTCCACGTGACGTTTGGACAACCCTACGTTAGATTAGGCATTGGTCTGGGGGAAAAGTAATTTATCACAATTATATGATGATCCATACTGTTTCCAGATTTTAAGAACTTGAGTTTCGACTGTGTCAAATTTATGCTTAGCAAGAGAGCATTGTTTTTAAGATTTAAAAGCGTTTTGATAATATAATATAATGTCTTTAGGATTTAAAAGGCGACTACTGATGATGTGAGCCGTGCCGTGCCCTCCTAGCGCACAGGCCCAGTCTGACTCAGCTGCAGGCAGGCACAGACAGACTGCTTGGATTTCGTCGATGAATGATGGGGGAGGATATATATGTTTCATTTTATTTATCTTTATTATTATTATTATTATTATTTTGCTTTGCTCTGTCTACTGTGTTTTTTTTATTATTATTTAAAGTTAAAATAATAGACCTTTAGCCCTCGGTACTTTCCCTACTTTAAGCCACACCAAGAGGCGGTTAAAGAATCAAAGTTGGGTTTGGGTGCACATCGACTGGTGGCAAAACTTTATATGACAATAGCGTTGTTACCTTCTCAACGCCGACGGAAAAAACTTATAGTAATTATCATTTATCTCCCTATTAATTCGTCTGCCATAGATAATTGAATTACGACTAATTAGTTCTCTTGGTAAATATCTTAGAAGTTTTAAGGCCTTAAGTTTGGAATCCACTTTTAAATATTACTACTGTTCGAGGTCTTTGATTATTTTATTTTCTATATGAATTTGTTCAGGTTGTTGTTTATTTTATTTTAAATAATTTTTGATTAAGTAAATTAAAATGTATTTTAATATAATAATATTTAATATATTATGATTTAATTAAATCGAAACAATTTTAATTTTATTATGATCATAACTATTTTAATTTGCACTGAATTATAGCAACTATTATGGTTGTATTAGTTAATAATTATAATAATATTTACTATAATATTATTAAAATGATTTTAATTAAGTTAAATTAATTTTGATGAAAATTGAAGTAATTATGGTATGATTATAACTCAACAATTTGCTCTAGCTAGCCCAAGATCTATTTTAAATCAAATGGACCCTTTCTGCCCTTCAGTCTTTAGAGAGCAAGTCACTTCCTGCATAAGTTTCAGGTTATCCTGGAAATGGTGTCTGGTATATGAGTATGGTTGATATTGCTCAAATTAAATGCTTTCCTGATGAATTATTTTGCAACTCCCCTGTCTCTCGTTCTCAGTTTTTTTTTTTTTTTAAAGATAATTCAGATGTCTAGGTGTTTGATCTAAATTTTTTTTAATGATAAATTAGAATAGCATTGACGAAATTAATAGATGATCCAATAGTATAAGTAATTTGGATCTCTTTGAAAATTTAAATTCAAAAAATTTAAAAAAGTAATCTCGAAAAAAATCAAATTTTTATTGTATAAAAATCATCTTACTATTTTTTTATTATCACCGTATAATTTTTTTTGATAAAATACACATCTATTCACGTTCAATGATTATAGCTCTACATACGTTAACGATTATCCCTAATTCGGTGCTTGGAATGAATAGTGATAAAATTAAATGCCCACGTATTTTAAAATGCAAGAATATAACTAAATAGTGGGCCACGAAGCCCAGGAACAGTCTTGATCGGCAATCCTTTTAACAAATTCCCCACGTATTTTAAAATGCAAGAATATAGCCCAGGAACAATCTTGATCGGCAATCCTTTAACAAATTCCTATAATATTTATTAATTGAAATATCCACAGTCGGAGTTTTCCTATAATAATAATAAAGTAATAAAAAGCTAGTTGGTTGACCAAAAACACGTGTTACAATTGAAATCTAGCCACTGAAAATTAATTAATCGAAGTAAGTAGCTACTGGGATTAATAACTCATTTGTACTTGGTCGCGTCAGATTCCTACATCAATTTGCAATTTCTTTTTTTTTTTTCTTCTTCTTCTGCTTTTCGTGCCTCGATTTAAATAATTTAAACTATAATCGCATCTATCTGAGTTCATGTCGACTCATCTCCATCGGTTTTTATCCAACGTAATAACCATTTTGTGTCGTGGTCCACGTAAATGAATTTTAATTTTTTATGTACGACAATGCAAAAACGAAGGTAGATTACCAAGTGTAGTCCTTAAGCTACACCTGTTGATTAATTATCACTATATTTTTACTATTATTATTATCCCTTTTGATCAGTCGCTGAGGAGTCGGAATCCACTTGTATAAAATGTTGTTTTCTAGGTAGTAAAAATGACGTCATTTCTGAACTTATTATCCTGCGCTTTTATTTTTCAATTTGTCCTTAGAATAAAAGAAAAAAAATAATATCAATAATTATTGCAAAGAATATAATATAATGATAAAAATATTAAAAGGATAAATTAGAGGATCAATAAATCTGAAAATCAAGATAATCATTTTTTAAGTGTGCATGAGTTTTTGGATAAGTGAATCAGAGGGGAAAAGTCGATCTTCAAAGCGGAGGAAATTCAACGATTTGAATTATATAATCCCATCAAATCGTACGATTTTAAATTTTAAAATATTTTATATTGGGTGATGCAAATGAATCTGTCGATGCGTCCTGATCCGGTGAAGACCATGTACATGCCACTGAAAATTAGAGAATCTTAAAAGATAGATATTATAAATTTATCATGCGACACGTGACACGATCAGGCAAATTTTCCAACCAGCGCGCCATCAATCAATTCCTTAAGTTGCGTGCTTTTTCGAAAATTTTGGAATCATCTTTATCGTAAACAGAGAATCCGAAACTTTCCAAAATATTGATTCGATTTTAGATTTTTTTAAATTGTTTTTTTTAAAAAAAATTTCACTAATTTTTCTTATATTTCTATCCCATCGCTTCGAACATAAAATTAATGCAGAAAAAATATTTGGTAAAAACAAAATTAAGGGTAAACTGCAGAATTACTGTAATTTAGGAAGATAATTAATGTTATAATCTCCGGGCAATTAATTGAGGTCATTAAAAAAATTCAAGTTATGGCCCTAGGCTACTTTTCCACTCCCGGACACCATCGTCTTCCCTTATCCCTCTTTAAATCCACTCCACCGCATCATCCAAGCTACACTACAGTGAACCGGAGCGAGCTAGGGCGCTACCAGTTCGAAAACTAGGCCCATGGAGCACCCTTCCATCCGCCTGCTCCTCCTCTTCCTCTCCGCCCTCCTCCTCCTCCTCGTCTCCCGCTCCACCCTCCACCTCTTCTCCCCCGCTTCCGCCGGCAACCGCCGCGTCGATCTCCTCGATTGCACCCGTTTCTCCCTTTGGTGCTCCTCCAAACACCGTCCCTCTCCCTCCGGCACTTTGCCGTCCTCCGATTCCCACGGCCGAGGCCACTCCAACGCCGTTCCCACCCACCCGCTAGACCCGCTGACCGTCCAGGAGATGAACGCGGCGCGATCCCTCCTCCTCGCGCAGCCTCCATTCTCCAACGCCCCCTCCGCGGTTTCCTTTCACTCTCTCGCCCTCGCCGAGCCCGAAAAGTCCGCCATCGAGGCCTGGTCCAACGGCGGCCCCTTCCCCTCCCGCCGCGCCGCGGCGGTCGCGCGCTTCGAGGGCAAACCTTACGCTTTCGAAGTCGATCTTGAT
Source organism: Alpinia galanga (assembly GCA_037177395.1). NCBI lineage: Eukaryota > Viridiplantae > Streptophyta > Magnoliopsida > Zingiberales > Zingiberaceae > Alpinia > Alpinia galanga. The sequence continues at coordinate 4,350,748 of JBAMHZ010000117.1, forward strand.
TCCGGCGCCGTAACTGCCCTCCAGGTCCCGGCCTACGGCTATCCCACGATGAACATCGACGACATGACCTCCTCCACCGTGGCGCCGCTAGGCGACGCGGCCTTCAACCGCTCTGTCAGCGCTCGCGGAGTCCAGCTCGCCGACCTCGCCTGCCTCCCGCTGTCACCGGGGTGGTATGGATCGGCAGAGGAAGGGAGGCGGCTTGTGAAGGTGCAGTGCTACACGGCGGAGGGCACGGCCAACTTCTACATGCGACCGATCGAGGGCCTGACGGCACTGGTGGACATAGACACGAAGGAGGTGGTGGAGATTTCCGATCGGGGACGGGATATTCCAATCCCCAAGGCAGAAGGAACCGATTACCGTTACGGGTCGGTGGACAGCGGCGGCGGAGGGGGATTGCCTCTGAGGCCAATCTCGATCGAGCAGCCGGCAGGGCGAGGGTTCGAGGTAGAAGGCGGCGATGGGGGTCACGTGGTGCGTTGGGCGGGATGGGAGATGCACGTGCGAGCGGACGCGCGGGCCGGAGTGGTTATCTCGCGGGCGAAGGTGCGAGACCCGGAGACGGGGGAGTGGCGAGGGGTTTTGCACCGCGGCTTCGTATCGGAGCTGTTCGTGCCGTACATGGATCCCACCGAGGCGTGGTACTTCAAGACCTACATGGACGCCGGCGAGTACGGCTTCGGGTTGCAGGCCATGTCTCTGGTGCCGCTTAACGACTGCCCGCGTAACGCCTACTACATGGACGGTGTCTTCGCCGCCGCCGATGGCCGGCCCTTCGTCCGCGAGAACATGGTTTGCATCTACGAGAGCTACGCCGGCGACATCGCCTGGCGCCACTCCGAGAGCCCCATCACTGGCTTGCCGGTCTGCCCTTTTTTCTCATTATTTATATTCTGAAATTTTGATAATAATTCGTTAAACTCTTAAATTAGAAACATAACCTTTGAAGATTCGAATTAAAATGAAGATCACACCATAGTTTTGTGCTATTAAACTAAAATAATTCGTTAATAAATATTTATTTGACAAAAATGTGTTGTTTTTTTTTTTAAACTTTTCTAGATTAGAAATAATGTAGAAAGGTGGCATTTTCGATTGTCAACAAGAACATTGAAGTTGTAAACTCTGATGCAGATCCGAGAGGCGAGGCCAAAAGTGACGCTTGTGATCAGGATGGCAGCATCGGTGGCGAACTACGACTATATCATCGATTGGATTTTCCAGACGGATGGACTCATACGTGCTCAGGTTTGTGAAAATTGTATTAGTTTATTTATTTATTTATTTATTTTGTTTCTCGTTGTTTTCTTTCTTCCTCCCGTCTTCTCGTGGCTTGGCCTGCAACTTAGCAAGTGTCCTTCCGCGTTGCATCAGAGCTGAGATAGTAGCAGTGGAAAATGATCAAAAGTAAACAGCTACGGAAACATTTGGCTGGATTCGCAGCTTTTAATAAGCGATGACAATGAAGTCCACTTACTAGGCCTTACAAATATACCATTTATATGTTAATGATTTAGGATCATTATATTGTTGTTTTAAGGAGACGACAGAAAATTTAGGACACAACATTGCTAACCACAACCGTGTTCCAAATGTTGTAAAAGGAAGTTCAAGATTCCAAAAGGTCAATCTGATGCTTGCATCTAAGATTTGAGAGCAAAAGAGCTCAAGATATTAATTAAGATAGCAGCAGTGTTAACACTAGCCTAATTTATTTTCAATGGAAAATAGTAACTCTTATTTATTTATATGGTTTAGTAGATAGTAATTAAGCATTGCTTTATTATATTACAAAATCAATTTTTTTTTTATTATTATTATAAATGTGATCTCTTTCTATGTGTTCGACTAAGATTTGAGATTTTGAGCAGGTTGGGCTCAGCGGCATTCTAATGGTGCGAGGAACCCAGTACTCTCACCTGAGCCAGTTCCCCAGCGACGATGACTCCTACGGGAATATCCTCGCCGAGAACATCGTCGGCGTCATCCACGACCATTTCATCAACTTCCACCTCGATCTCGACATCGACGGCACCAACAACTCCTTCGTCCGGGTCGACCTGGAACGCCAGGACACCGGCCGCACGGAGTCTCCGCGAATCAGCTACCTCAAGGCCACTCGCCGCGTCGCCCGGACGGAGAAGGAAGCGCAGGTCAAACTCAGTCTCTACAAGCCAGCTGAATTCCACGTCATCAACCCCTCGCGGACCACCAGGGTCGGCAATCCCGTCGGGTACAAGGTTGTTCCGGCCGGCACAGCCGCCAGCTTGCTCGACCCTGACGACCCCCCGCAACGCAGAGGCGCATTCACCAACAATCAGGTAATTAGCTACGCCATCATCCATCCACTGTGCATTCTTCATCGATTTTTTAGATTGGGACTAAACCAAGCTAGCTGCTCGTCGATTTTAACTTCGTTAGATTTGGGTTACACAATTCAACAAGACTGAAGAATGGGCTGGAGGACTATTTGTGTACCAGAGCCAAGGAGATGACACGCTGGCCGAATGGTCGGAGAGGTAATGCATCGATAATCCATGAAGAAACGCTTAATTTTAATCTTAGCCTTATTGTTTACGCTGTCCTTTTTTCTTTTGCATGAGCAGAGATCGGCCGATTGAGAACAGGGACATAGTTTTGTGGTACACGATGGGGTTCCACCATATCCCGTGCCAAGAAGACTTCCCGATCATGCCCACTGTGTCGGCTAGCTTCGACCTCAAGCCGGTGAACTTCTTCGAGCGCAATCCAATTCTCAGTGCGCCACCCCACTTTGCTAAGGACCTCCCCGTTTGCACCGCTGCAGAACAAGAGTAGGCTGCTCCGGTGAAAAACATAAGACACAGTGAAGGCTGTAGATCTCACTCTCGTTAATTAGAAGCGACGCAACAAAATGTGTTGCCCATCAAATGAGACGTTGCACCCCCGCCCATGTGGGAAGTATTGTGTTAAAATTACGTTGTAAATGGTGCTCTGTTTTATGCTTCATTGGGTTGGAGTATAATAATATACTTGTAGAGCCAGCTTCTAGTTTTCCACTGAAATAAATTAAAAAAAAAAAAAAAGACTGGTTTTTGCACGATGTGCTCGATGATTCTTCTTTATGAAGTTTGACGGGCGTTAACTTATTACTGCTATGTACTTTTTCACATGATCAAACTTGCGATTATAAGTTATTTATTATTCTTTCCTCCTAGCCCTTCAGCCCCTTCAGTTTTGTTGGGATGGTGATTCAGAATTGTCATGTTATGAGCCTTGTGGTGTCCAAAGTTGGCCTAATTTGATGACTCACATACTAAAGTGACACTTCAAATCTAACAAACAGTTGAATCTTTAGGTGCAATTTGATTTAAGTTATTGGTTATAATTTTAGTTATTTGATAATCATATACGGTTATAAAGAATAAAATATAATTTATGTTATTTGATTCATTTATGAGTAATGAGATAAAAATTTATTTGTTTGAAGATTTTAATATACTATTTAATTTAATATTTTACTATATTATCTTTAATTCAATTCTAAGATTCCGTTTACTCTAAAAGATGACAGCGACCGACAGCGTCAATGGTGGTGATCAATGACGGTGGTGGCCGACGACCGATAGCGAGACTACTGGTTCTTACTATTTTAAGGAAATTAGGTGATTTTGATTACTATTTTAAAGAATAATTATTTAAAAATTAAATCCAAGCTTGATTAAGTTACATTTGAAATTGGTTCTTTGTTTACCATTGTAGGGATAAGAATCCTTTCGGCAGCTGTTGTATCTTCTCATTCAAAATGTTGAGTTTTAAGATCAAAGATCTGTTCTTCATGAGAGACAACTGGTTCTTACTATCGCATCATAAAACTCCATGAAATTTCATAGCTATTCCTGAGGCTCAACAACACTATTACTGTGTAATACTAAAGCGGATTAGTTATAGCAGTACAACACAAAAGATGGACTGTACAATACGTAATCACGCAATTTGAAGACGTGTCTAAAGGCCAAGATAGTTTGAAATGGAGATGTCACCGTAATCATATCTGCACTTGCGAGGTCAAAATTCCAGCATAAAAGCACTTGATTTCTACACGAAGAGAAAAGGCATCTGATTAAATTAGCATTGAAAGATCATACAAACAGCTACATTTTATGGCACACAAAGGTCGCTGCTCTGTATCAATGACCCTTGTAGATTAAGCTGAAATCTAACTATGAGAAACAAATAGAATAGTATATTTTCATCTATTTATCAAATGCATTATGATGCCTTACTAGTTGGCTGGTGGATGCTTTAGAAAGGCACATGGACATACGTTGGGAGTTCTTATTGGCAGAAAAGATGTTTGAGATACATTAGTCCTTAAAGTTTCATGCAGATTACAAAATTCAGAGAAAACACAGAGTTTACAAAATAACAAGGAAATATACACGGGGCACACTGATCAATCAAATTAAAAGAACAACGATAAGATCAGAAGGAATTGCATAATTAGAAATTTTCAACTAGGAGCTTCTAAGGGATGAACCCTTCAGTTTGGGAACCTTGAAATTTGAAGAAAACAATCTTGGACTCCCTGCTGGAGACATGGTTCTGGTCTGTCTTTCTTTAGAACGTAGCTGAAGTACCTGACGTAAAATGTTATTTTGTTAGATTAGCTTTCTTGATGAGATTACAAGTTAGATTAACTTTTTTGATAAGAGCAGAATGTATCAAAGCTAATATAACTTGAGAACAAGATGCTCAAAACATCTATTTAAAAAAAGAAGCATACTGGAAATTCGTAATTAAGGAGAAAATATTAGCAAACTCACCAATTATGCAGAGCTAAGAAAGCAGAAACAGTGAAAAGGAAAGGACTAGACAGGTAAGCTATATATATCAGCTCTTGGGGAGTTGATTTGGTGCATCATTGCAGCCAAAACCATAGTTATTGAACCCGGGTCCCAGTCTGCTCAAGGTTCTATGAGTGGATAAGTTGTGCAATTGAACCAATAAAAAACTAGTTCGGCCGGCCAATTTTTGTCAAACCAGCAGGTATGACAAAACCTGGCTGGTTTTCATCAAAGCTAAAATTTTCCAAAAAAATATCTCAAATTGTTATTTGATAAACCAAGGGTGAAACTATCTTTCAATAATAAAAATCCTGAATCTCTAACAAACCATTCTCTAAGCCACTCCTTGTTACTTCATTTTTATTGCAACACCTATGCACCAGCTTAAGTGCTGCCAAAAGGTAACATTTTGTCAGTAATATTTTGACAGGAGTTATAAACTTTTCATATCAAAAATTGCATAACTTTTGATTGTTAAATATCTTTAAATGTCTTTATAACTTGTTTTGCAATGTAATTTTGTGATTGATTATGTATATATTAGAATTTGTCAAACTTTATGCTTGAGAATTGAGATGCATGATTTACAAGTTATAGCTTGTATTAGGTATTTAAAATTAATATCCAATATCATCATAGATATTTATTTTTCGGGTTTAAAAAATTAGATATATATATTTATATTAGTTAATTTTTTTAATATCCAATTTCTGATTTTTAGTTAGCTTGACTGGGTCGATTTCTGAATCAACAATTAATTCAACTATTTGATCCACTAATTCAGCCAGTGAACTAGTAACCTAGAGCTTTTCCACTTTGATTAGGATAAATATGGCCAAAGTAGAATGAGTTAATAGTGCAAAAAGAAAAAAAAATGACAACATTAATAAATGAGAATTAGTTTTTTTTCATGCAAAAACTCACATTTATTGAAGAAGAAGCATGTGATGCATAAGGGTCTTTAGAACCATTTTTCTGCTTTTTACTCCTCCTATCTTTTGGACTTTCTGAACTACGTTTCCTGGAACCCCTTCTTGGTTGACTAATTTGTGGTGTGACTAGAGAATCATTTGATCTTCTTTGTGATTTTTGGTCTGCAAAAACTCTCGAGTTACTGCTACTATCTCTGCTAAAATTCTGCTCAACTTTAGCTATATTACTCTTTAAATCTTCAATTATCTTATCCTTTTCTTTTACCAATAACTCCAACTTTTTTACAGAAAATTGAACATTCCCCACTTCTTCGCTAGTTCTTTCAGCTTCCTGAGTGTGCTTTCTTAAATCTGACCCAAGCATAGCCCTTTCAGTTTCCAATTTAGCAATGATTCCATCTCTCTCACTGATTAATGATTTCAAATTTTCTAGACTGGATTGGAGCTTCTGTATGGTCTCATTAGCTTGTTCAACTTCTATTCGCTTGACCTTGAGGAGGCTAGTATAATCACTTTCCATTTTGTTTAACTGGTTCCATACAAAATCTTTTTCTGCCATCAAAGCAGAGACCTCAGCCTCCTTTCTTGAGCTAAGACTTTTGTAAGAGTGCTTCAGCTTTTGCAGGTCTCCTCTTAGAGCTGCTGAAGAGCTTTCACCTCTCTCCGCGTCATCTGCCGCTATCAAATGATCAGCTTCACTCTTTGCTTTTTCAGCATCATTATTTTTCAGTTTTTCCTACAAAATGGTGATCAGAAAACAAAAGAGAGAAAATTATTATTAACACATGCGCAAAGTTGGCATATGCATGCAAATAATTGTACCTTAAGTGCTGAAAGTTCCATTGTTAAAGTCTCTGCATATGCATATAAATCCTCCAAATCATTCTCGGCTAGCTCTGATAAATATAACATGACGCAAATAAGAATGTGTAGAAGCACAGATGGTTTCATATCAATCAACTTTGCTATTAAAAATTATACACAGCATTTTTTAAAAGCCAAAAGTTATTCTTTTTCCCCCCTTTTCTTTTAAAAGTGTATATATTCTACCCACATAACGAGCAAATAAGAAGAAAAAAACAAAGAATTCGTTATCATAAAAGGATCAGCCCGGAAAAGAATGCAACAAAATTGGTTAATTTAAAAACGTAAGGCCAAACGCAGAACCAAAAAACTTACGAATAAGGATTGGCAGAAAACCACGCTGGCATATCACGTTACGAAACCACTATGTGGATAACAACATTAAGTTTGGATTCAGACGCATCCAAAAGACACAATGGAAACTAACCCAAGAAGCATAATGTAAGAACGAAAAAGATTGCTGTATCAGAAAACTAACCATAGTATTTCTTGAAGCGAAGAGCCTCTCTCTGCTTAATCCCAACAGCGAGATCCAACACAGCCGCTTGCACCTTACGGCCCTTTTCTTCCCTCTCATTCAACTATCAACCGCGAAAAGAAAAGAAACAAACTTTCAAAAACCCTAGAAAATCATCACATTCTAAACCGATGAGTTTCTCGATTTCGACTATAAGAGATGAAATTCACAGAAGCACTACCTTAGCGATACGAGAGCGGAGGAGTTCATCCTTGGACGCCCAACGGTCGTGCATTATTTCGATGTACCGCTCGAGGTACTCCCGATCGTGGACTAGGGTTTTGATCTGCGACTGCTGGGATCGCATCGCCGTAACTAGGCTTTCCAGTATCCGCTCCCATATGCGTCGCTCGGAGCCAAAAGATGAAGATTTCTTGGTGTCGCCCATGGATGCAAAGAGGAAGCAGGCAGGCAAGCAAAGCGAGCGAGAGCGACGAAAAGACCAAGAGGTGACCGTTGCAGATTTAACTACGAGCCAGGCTCCGCCGTTCTAAATTAAAACGCCTTTTTACAAAAGAGAATAATTTTTTAAAAAAAAAATTATAAAAGCGTCCCTATATTAAAATAAACATTCAAAAATGTTCCTTAATTATTTTTTTTTATCGTTTACATTTATGACCATTTTTACCTTTTACCAATAATCGCCACAAGAACAAGATCCATCTTTGAAGTGATGAAACCGCCTTGTATCTCTAAGGATGATTTGCCTGCCAACTAATTTGGAAATAAATTTGGAGGATTCATGGCAGTCATTGCAAACTCTCAGGTTCTTTGCAACCCGAATGGTTGAGCCAGGAGGAGTATTCAGAATGCCAAATGATATGGCCAATTTCTCACTATGCCCACAAAGGAGCACCTCCTTCTCATGTTCCTCCACATCGTGGAGAACACAGGACAGATCAGGAACATAACCTTCTTTCTTCATTCTATCCCATAAACTTTGGAGGTATGAATATATTTCTGGACTTTGGGTATGCGAAGAGTCCCCAGCCGTGAAGCGGTGGACATCATCTCCCACCTCGATCCAACTACAACCTGTTTCCTTTCTAACACCTTTCAGCTTCATGTTTTTTCGGACCTCCATTGCTTTGTCAAATTGCCCACATGCAGCGTATATGTTGGAAAGAAGCACATAGTGGCTTGAGTCCTCGGGCTCTAGATCAAACAGGTGCTTCGCTGCAACTTCTCCTAGCTCAGTATTTCGATGAATTCTACAAGCACCTAACAAACTACTCCAAGCTCCTGCCTTGTCCGATTCATTATCCATTGAAACGATGAGCTGATATGCTTCATCAAGTTTCCCTGCTCGACCAAGCAGATCGACTACACAAGCATAGTGATCAGCATTTGGTTCGACTCCACAGTCTTTTATCATGTGAAATAGCTTCATGCCTCGGCTGACCATCCCTGAATGGCTACAAGCTGCCAGAGCTGCAATAATTGTGACCGAGCTTGGCTTCGCTTCACCTTTAGCTAACATTAGCTCAAAAAGACCCATTGCTTCCTCTCCTTGCCCATGCATCCCATATGCCATAATGAGAACATTCCAAGTAACCACATTCCGCTTAGGCATTCTATCGAACACCAATCTTGCGAAGCTTAGGGAACCACATTTTGCATACATGTCCACCAGTGCACTGCCTACCGCAATATCTGAATCTAATCCCTGTCGGATAGCATAGCCATGAATCTCCTTCCCTTTTCCTAGTGCTGCAAGAGACCCGCAAGCAGGCAGCAAGGTCATGAGGGTGATATAATTTGGCTTACAATGCTGTGATTCTTTATCGATTCCCTCAATGAAGTTTCCATTTTTCTGCATCTGGTTCACTAAACGAAATGCCTGAGAATAACACCCACAGATAATGCAGCCAGTGATCAGAGTGTTCCAAGATACCACATCGCGGTCCTCCATGGCAGCGAAAATCTTTTGTGATATGTCAATCTTTCCCACTCTCGAATACATATCCATAAGTGCATTCTGCACAAATTTATCTCCTTCCATCCCCCGCTTTATCACATAACCGTGTATATCTTCTTTGTTAGGGAAAACTTCGGACCGCACACAGGCAGGCAAGATACTTGCCAGAGTAGTCTCGTTGGGAACCAACCCTGCAGTCTCCATGTCGATGAAGAGTTTCAACGCTTCATCATCAAGCATATTCTGAGCATAGCCAGATAACATGGCATTCCAAAGGCCAATCCTTCTCTCGGGTATTTTATCGAAGACCACGCGAGCCCTCTCGACCAATCCAAAGTTGCAGTACATATCGACCAAAGCACTGGCGACGAAGGTGTTCAGGAACAGCCCGCTATTCCTAAAGGCGTAGGCATGGATCTCCTTACCGGCGTTCAACATCTCCATGAAGGAACAAGAAGGAAGGGCACTGGACAATGTGACTCCATCGGGTTTAATTCCGGCGAGCACCATCTCGTGCAGGATCACAATAGCTTCCGTGAATCGATCATTTTGTGTGAGGGAGCTGATCATGGTGTTCCAAGTGACAATGTCTCGATCGTCGAATCTCTCGAACAGGGCAACTGCGTCGTCCACTCTTCCCAGCTTTGCATACATTGCGAGAAGCGCATTGAAAGCGAATCTTTTCCCGTAGTAATAGGATTGATTGCGCAAGGCGTAGCCATGGAGTTGCTTGCCGAGCCTTATTCCGATGCCCTGGTCGAGGTTGGAGCAGGCAAGGGCGGCGCTCACCAGGGCGAAGGAGCTCAGCGGCATGGATTCCTCCTCCTGAATGGACCGGAAGACCTCGAGCGCGAGCTCCCAAAGCTCGAACAAGCAGAGTGCAGCGATGGCGGAATTCCAAGAAACCTGATCCCGTTCGGGTATACGGTCGAATACCTGAAGCGCGCTGTCAAGGTCGCCGCAGCGAGCGTACATGTTGACGAGAGTGTTGGCGACGGTGACAGGAGATGTGTGGTAACCGCACTTGACGGAGGCGGCGTGGAGTTGACGGCCGACTGAGGCGTTGGGGATGCCAGCGGCAGCTTTGATGGCAGCAGGGAAGGCAAAGTGGTCTGGAGGGACACCGGCGGAGGTCATGTCGACGTAAGTAGCGAGGGCGGAGTGGAAGGAGTTGGCACGGGCATGGGAGCGGAGGGTTTCGAGCCATGCGGAGGCGGAGAGCGGAGGAAGAGAGCGGCTTTGGTAGGAGGGAGGAGGAAGTGCTACGGATGAGGCCATGGCCAGTGGCAGACAAGTGCCAACGAGGCCAAATATGAAGCGGTAATCTGGTACTCAAATTACAAAACATCGCTTAATCCAATGGTTGGTAAGTGAGCTCCAAGGTCAAAATTTTAAATCCTGCACTGTTAAAACTATGAAGAGATAATTCTGAAACTACCAAAATTAAAGCTAAC
>JBAMHZ010000117.1:4369601-4385338 GCA_037177395.1 Alpinia galanga
GATGATCAATCTTGTTCCACGGTTCTTCGAAGACACCCCTTTAACAGCTGAGTCGGATGAGGTTGGAGCCCTAGCAACTCCACCAACCACTTGGGTAAATCAAGGAAGCGCTCACAGCTTTTTAATGGGTCAGTCCGGACTCCGCATTCGTACTATGCCTAAAAGGCTGTCTAACGTCGAAGTCATATTTTATCCGCCAAGTAAACTCCTATACAGAGGATCGCCTCTATGAATTTTTTAAAAATTTATCGTTGAATTATACCTCAATAGAGAATCGAATTGTGTTCTCCAGATGCCTCATCGTCTTTACTGCTGTATCGTACCCTTGAGGGGAAAAAAAATTATGACCATAAAGTAAATGGTATGATAATTTTCTTATATCAAATATTCAGATCAAATTGAAAGAATACGACGGGATTTGATAGATACAATTTAAATAATTAATATATATAAATATAAAAATTTTATTATATATAATTTATTTGTGATCATGAGCACGTTCGTTATTTATCGTCTAATCTCTTTAAATTTAAGAATTGAACTATAATACATAAGTGATCGAACAATGAAAAATAAAAATATACACAGTTAAATTGTGTATGTTCACATTTCTTTTTCTATATATATATATATATAATTCTGATTTTATGTGTATCCATATGTAACTTGTTCTCACTCGTTCAATCTATATAATATACAATAATTAAAAATACATACTATCATCTATGTGTTATCTATTTACTGTCATCTTTTGTACTATAGTCATGACCCATAGCGGACATTAGTACCATTCGAATGATCAAATTTCAATAGAATTACATCTATTACAGTTGAAATTCAGCTCGATTATGGCTGCAATGTCATGGTCAAGATGCCACAATCACAATTTGCTCATATTTTAACTCCGATTTAATTTTAACTGGTCGAGTTTCTTCTGGATTGCGATGGAATTCAATCGCTCGCTCGCGATGCTAAGCGGGTCACACGTGAAAAAAGAAAACTGTGCGGGTGAGTTACCGTATTTTCCTCATTTTTTACACACGGATGCACAGGGATTAATCACATGGGATAATAAAACTCTATATGTATATTATTTTTGGTGCCACGTTTAATTTGTTAATTTTTATTTTTAAATTTTTTATGATTTTTGCAAGTACATGGTAAATATTTATAGTTTTATTGAAATAATTTAAATTTTAAAAAATACGTAAATAATAATAAAATATTTGGATACAATATAAATATCCAGTATGAAAATTATAATTAAATAATGATAAAGATGAAATAATGGAGAAGATGAAATTAGAGATGAGAATCTGATCTAAATTTGGCCAATTGTTATTCTTATTCTTATACAGTAGCTTAGAATAATTTTTATATATGTTTTATTTTATCATTTTAGAGCAAGATAACAATATTGAATAAAACCGACTTTAAATTATTCTAAATTTTAAAAATGTTTTTTTTATTTAGAATAGTTTAGATTCGTATAATAATTTTTAATAATTTATTATATGATTTAAAATTATTCTAAACTCACAAATGAACATTATGCAATTTTCAGACCTTTTAAAGTCGGTATATAACTATTTTTTTCTATTAGAGTTATTTATGATCATCCATTTTAATAAAACTATTATATGCCTTTATACCACTTTAAATTTATGAACAAATATTGTTATGCTATTGCGCATTTTTAGATAAATATAAAATCATATAACAGGTTTAGATAGCTAAATTTTGCATAAACCAAAGGCATATAATTACAATTTGTTTTAAAAATCTAAAAAAAATACGAAAAAGGAGCACGCTTACAGATTTGCTTGCTTATATTCATGCTACATTATATTTAATGGTTTTTACAAATTGATCTAAACTTTATTTATAATTTACAAAACTTTCATAATTCAATTAAACGCCTCGACTCCAGCTTGGGCCAGACGATGCCACAGCCCAAATGTGAAATGTTTGGCCCAAACTTGTTTCAGCTATTCGCTTCGATCTGCCCTTAATTCGCAAACTTCTCCGGTGTGTTCCTGCATGGCCGCTGTCGCGAGCTGATGGGAATTTCCCAGCGAATCAATCACTTCCTCTCTCCTCCCCCTCCCCTCGTCTTTCAACTGCATACTCTCGTCTTCGAACTCCAGGTTCTTTACCTCTTACTATTCCTTCTCTTGCTCCCCGCTTTCGTTTGTGTCATTTGTTCAAACTGCTCTATGATTTGCGTCGCACTCATGATTGTTGCTCTTTCTTTAGAGGAGGATGCATTCGTCTTCGGGGAAAGAAGGCAATACGGTCGATTCTATTCTTCCGCCGAGGAAAGGTGGTTTTCTGGTCGATTTTAATTTGAGCATTTGCTGTATTATTTTGTTCCATGCATTCAAAATAAGGGCTGAAGATATCTTTCCTAATAGTTGGTCATGATGTTACGCTTTCTCGAGACGATAACTTTAAAGAATCATTTTTCGGTAGGTCTTCATGTGTATTCATTTGCGTCATTCCATTGAGCTCAAATAGCGTATGAGTCATACGTTGCGTATCTTCCAAGCTTTTGGTGACCCGAGAGAGAGCCCTAGAGCCGGAGGTTCTTGGTTAAAAACGTAGTTTTGATGGGAGAAACTTGTCTTTCCAAGTTCCAACTTCATTTTATGCAATCTATACTTTTTGGATATGTTTTTGTTTTTCTTAAAGAAGAAGGACACTATGTGGACTATCATTCTGTTTTCTATTTCTTTCATGAAATTGATATGGTGTGGATATTTTAAAAATACAAAATCGTTATTTGAATGTGAATACTGCAGTTTGATCTCTTGTAGAACGACCTCTTTGAGATTTTTTTTTTTTTTTGGCTTTTAAGATATTTGAATATTTTTTTATTAAGTAGGTTCCTTTGATCCTTCATCTTGGAAGACTATTGACTCGAGGGCTATTGGTATTGAGAGGTCAGCTATACCATCCTGTGCTCGGACAGTCCTGAATATTCTTCAAAAAGCAGGTTTACATATGTTGTCTTCCATTTTCTTTCAAGTTGATTTTTTTGGTAAGTTGATTTTATATATTTTGTAATGGGGAAAATTATTAGGGTTCTTCTCGCTAGATAGTCCCCTCTGCCTGATATAGATTACAATGACTGTTGTTTTTTACACTAATACCCCTCTCCTTAAATATATCTATAATTGAACCCTATTCTATTTACAATTTGATCCTCAATGCTCCCCATTCTAACATCTTAGCTTGTTACGAATATTCTAATTTCTGGGATTTCTCAAAGACTTAGTGACTGTATCAACTAGTTGATTGTTGGTACTAATAATAAATGGTAAGAATCTCCTTAGTATTACACCTTTCTTGACAAAATGATGATTAATTTCAATATGTTTTGTCTTTTCATGAAACATATGATTAGAAGCAATGTGTATGGAAAATTAATTGTCGCAATATAATTTCATTAAATTACTCAGAACATTACATAGCTCAATCATTTAGTGTTTTAAGCCATATAAGCTCACATGTACTAAGAGTGGTAACATTGTACTTTGCCTCTGCATTCAACAAGGCCACAACAATTTATCTTACTTTTTTGAGATGTTTGGTTTATTCCAAGAAGAACACAATTAATGCAAATAAGGAAATTATTTTTATTTTTAATTTTTCATATGTAAGGGTTAATTTTGATTCTCCTCTTTAGAAAAATAAGTTTTTAAGGAAGTTTTTGAAGAAAATAATATTTGTATTTTAAGTGTTAAGTACTTTTGGCATGTGTTAACTTAGAAAACAGAGTAGTTTTGGTCGGAGGTTAATTTAGATCAGTTTATTTCTTAATTTGCAATTTGATTTTTTTCCCTAGTTTCTTTAGGTTGAGGTCTATTAGATAGATGTAATTTTTAATATTTATCATCTTTCGAATAATAAATTCCTCGTTGTTTAATTTCTATGAGATGATTTTTTTGTGTGTGAGACAATTATTCCAATAAATATTCCAATGAGGTGATGTGAAATTATGATAACTATACCCATTAAATAAGGAAAAGAAAGACCAAAGAAGATCTGAATAGCAATAATAAAATAAGATAATATTTATTTAAATATAGATGATGATATAGTAGGAGGATAGAATCTAATGACATAAGAGAATCTATATAGCTGACCCCACCTAGTGGGATAAAACTTAGTTGTTGTTAGACAATTAGTCGTTGCTTCATCAATTTCTTTGAATTTTGAGTTTATTTTGATTTGGTTGCTGTATTAGTTTGGTATCCTTGTGCTGCATCAGTAATATCTTGATGTGGTCCTTTTCATAGGAGAGGTGCTAAATCTTCATCTATATAGCCATGATTATAAGTATAGAAGACCCTGTTCAAGAGCATTATTGAGATCATAGGCTAAGTTCCCTAAGCAATCACTTTGTGGAAAAATAAAGTGACCGATGACAACCAGGAGGGTCTGGTAAAAACATCTCTTTCTTGCACGATAGCAACAAAATTTTATACAAGCAACTTGGCAGGTTAGAAGCATAGTTCCTCTGCCACATGCTAAATGACTTCCTTGATGATATATCTACTAATCAATCATGGTAGGTTATATATAAGAGATGTGGTTTTATATAGAAGGCTAACCATATAAATCATGTGTCTTCGCCCAATCACAATGCCTCCATTGTAATGGACTGTGAGGACATAGATAGAATATCCAGGCATAGATGGAACAGAAGTCCTGTTACCTTCTTAGGAGGGTGGCCTAACATAGATAGAATTATAGAAATAGCTTGCAATTCTCCCTGGTGTATGTTGCAACCTTGATGGATATTGTTCACTCTCTAGCGCAATCCTAATGTGCCTTAACCGATTGAAGCGACAATATATCTTTTCTATGCTTCCTAGAATGTTACCTTAGTTGTTAACCTGATGGAATGGGATTTTCTAGGAGCTTGAGACAATTTTCAAAGCCCTTTCTCAAGGACTAAATTCCCCCCACATTCTACTTTGGCTTCCTGAGAGTTTTATGAAAGGCCTTCATTTTTGCTTCTTCTATTGCTTTCACCCTATGGATGAACTTCTATTTGATGACCTTGATTGAAAAGCTTCCAGTTTCGTCACTAGTTGACCAAGTAGTTGATAGAACAACATAATTGCCTTTTAGACTCATACACACTTGCCTTTATGGGTTTGAAGTTGCGCAAGTCTCTAGTGGTTGCTTCTATAGTGTCATTGAACCACCTTACCAATCTAGAAGGATTGGAAGTGCAAAACAACCAGTGAAATGCATTGATCCAAAGATTGGATATAGTATTAAGGTGCCTATTCCTTTCAAGAAAGCTCAATGCAATGAGTTGCTTGCCTATTTATTTGTGTAATTGAAAGATAAATGAGGCAAGGAAATGAAACAAATAAATGGGAGAAGATCTAGGCCTGAATTATTTTTCCTTTCATATTCACAAACATGGGCAATGAGAGGGAATGATAAGAATTCTATACTTCATTGGACTATTGCCATGACACAAAATCTTCTTCACATTAGCCTCAAAGGGAACTCACCAAACCTCATCTATTGTGGTACAGAAAACTCGATAGGTTTTAGTATCATAGATCTTGATCCGTTCCTTATGATATTGCATGAGGAAACTAATCCAATTCAGCAAATAATTGTTCATGGAACTACTTTCAAGATTGTTTGGACCATATTACCAAGTATCACCCTGATGTTTGTATACCCATCATTCGTTTTGCTAGACTGAAGGGACTAAGTAGTACATCCAACAATTTCTATAAATCAATTGAATATCAATAGCGACTGTGCCTCCAAATGAGGGTGGTTTAGAATAAGTTCGAACTTATTTTTATCTTGCATCATTACTATTAAAAGGAAACCATATTTAAAAAGGTTCAATCCGTACTAATTTCAGTTTAAATTTTTCATGGTGGATTTTTTATTCTTAATGCTATTAAATGAGGGATGTAATGTTATGTGGGCTCATAATACACAGGATATGATGCTTATCTTGTTGGAGGGTGTGTGAGAGATTTGTGTTTGAAAAGAACCCCAAAAGACTTTGATGTGATAACTGATGCTACTCTTAAGCAGGTTCAGCTTCATTCTTCTATGTTTCCAGTGAAATTTCTTGTTACTCTTTGCTTTCTTTCTTTCTTATTGTATTTGGTTAATATGTCTTCATGAAGGTGAGAAAACAATTTCGGCATTGTTTTATTGTTGGGCGTCGTTTTCCAATATGCCATGTTCATCTTAAAGACTCCATTGTTGAGGTTGTTACATGCTTCCTAATAATGTTTCTAATTCACTTTTACTTTTTATAATTTATTTTCAAATGTATTAATGTGCATTTGGAATATGATGGGGCAGGTTTCTAGCTTTATAACAGATGATGACAATGTAAAAAATGGCAAAGGTGTTCCTTCTCAAATTTCCAATAGGTGTACTGTAAATGACTACATCCGCTGGAAAAATTGCCTAAGGCGTGATTTCACAATTAATTGGTAACTGTGCTTTTTTAAGTGGTTTAGTCATAAGAGGACAGGTCACCCTGACTTTAGTATTGAGTTCGCAAGCACAAAAGTTTCTCATGTAGAATGACAATTAAATTCATTATGATTAATTATTCTCATAGTTCTCCTTTCATTGACAGTTTATTCTTTGACCCCATTCAGCAACGTATCTATGATTATGTTGGTGGCCTGAAGGATTTGAGGATGTCAAAGGTGAAATTTTTATCTATCTGAAAATGCAAGTGCTTCTAAGTTAGATACTTATAGCTCCTGTATCCTTTGTGTGCTTGATACCAGATTCGTACAGTAATTCCTGCACATGTTTCGTTTGAAGAAGATCGTGGTAGGTTTTTGTGTCATAATGTTCAAGTTTTTACTGGGATCTTTTAGTAATTTCTCACCTTGATAGTCACTTAAAAGGACAAGTTTTATGCAAGCAGCAAGAATCTTGCGTGGCTTACGAATTGCTGCTCGGCTTGATTTTCAATTTTCTAGGGAGACTGCCTCTGCTATACGTGATTTTTCTTCTTCCATACTGAGTCTTGATGCGGTAAATTGAGAAGAAATTGCTCGCCTGATATTTCGACTTTTCCTATAAAGACAACTAAATATTTTTTATACAGTCAAGGCTGCGATTGGAGATGAATTTTATGTTAGCATATGGTGCAGCTGAGTCCTCTATATATGCACTTCAAAAATTCAAACTGCTTGATATCCTATTGCCCATACAAGTGAGTGGCATTCCAGCTGCTTTGAGTATGTTGGAAGCATGAATACTAGAGAAATAATAACTGTTCTAACCAAGATTTGAGTTCCAGGCAACATATCTAGCTGATCAAAGAAGGAAAAAGGTTGGCCATGATTTTAACATGCTCATGGTGAGATTCTATCCTAACCAATCTTCCTAGGTTTTTTCAGCTATTGAGCTTCCCTTGTGGATCATTTATGGTAATCAAACTGATTATTGAGCTCTAGCTTGGGCTTTTGTTCATGATGTAATCTCCTATAATTTGGCTTTCTAGTAATTTTATTATGGCCCTCAAGATTTCTTTATTTCAGCAACATAGTATTTACTTGCTTATGTTAAATAACTCTAAAATATCATCTTGTGCTGAAGATTCAGGCTCTGGCTAGGATGGTATGGTTTCAAAAGTGCGTTGTGCCTATCCTCAGCATTCTTCAATGCATTTTGAAGAATGCTGCTTTTTATGATTAACTGAAATGTGTCTTAATTTGTAATTCCTTCGATTAGCTTGTTACAAAAATACTTATTGATTAATGATTGTACTTTGTGTAGGTTCTTATAGTGAGATCAACCCTATAAATTTTTAAGGGCAGATTAAATAATGGTATTGAAATTGGCTTCTCCACATATCCATGAATATTGTTTGGTTAACTACTAAGATTAAAATTGTCACAATTGGTACTGGAACGTGTAGCAGTACAAGTTATGAATACATCTAATTTTCTCCAGTCTCAATGTCACTCTATGTAACTAGTGGTGCTTTGTTTGGTGCTTCCCTTCTTATCCTCTTTATTAGTCTTTCATCTCCTTCTCATGGCTAACAAATGAAATTGAAGGATGAGTCATGGATAGAGATTTTTTTTAATCTCAGTTGGTTCTCGATTGTATTGGGACCATGTATTGATCAATAATACTAAATTGTTCAGCACAGATGACACAAGAATTTATATGTGCCAACATTGTATTGCTAGAACAATATGTTTCGACTGTGTTGATGGATGTTGATCAACACTTGAAACTATTCCCTGAATATTAAGTATTTGAATTGTTTAAGAAGGTAATCCTTTGTTATAATCAATGCTATCCTGAGGGTTTTATGGGATAGTGTGTTGTACAATAAAGCGCAACACATTCAAAAATTAATGCTTTAAATATTGGATATTGAAATAAAAGACATATTATTTGTGAGCAATTGGGTGTAGCCTCGACAATTAATACATTAAGAGTAAAACATTATATACACTTGGAAGATGATTTATGGTCTCCACAACGTAAGCAAATTGAATTAATTAGAATTGAGTGTTTAGGGAAGAATGGAAACTGTGTTGCATAATTAAAATAGAATTAATTAATCTAGCACAACCTTTACCACTTGATTCAAATCTAGTAGAACCTTTAAAATGTTTCAAATCTAGCACTACATTGTATTTTTATTTCAATATGGCAGATTTTAAGTTTTTGTTATCTCCTCGTTGAAATGATCACACGACATTGGAGTAGTGAAATGCTACTTCAGCATCCAAGTTTGAATGACTCCAACATGGACCGTGGAGACATATGCCACTTCAGGAAAAGAGATTTTATCCTTGGTAGTCAAATTTATCCAATTAGATCTGCAAAAGGGATTATGTTTCCATCGTCCACTTTGGCATTCATTAAAAGTGGGTACCAATATGTTATTTTGCCACTTCATCATTTATGCTAGATAATTAATTAACCCATTAAAATATAACTTTAAATGATTTATATATTACCCATCTTAGGCCTAGACATCTTAGGTTAATTCAAGTTTATTGTTTATTTTGGATCTTTCTTAATGGTTTATACTCAACGTGCTTTGTAAAGATGGATTTTTTTATTGTTATTATGTTTTATGATGCTATTCAGAGTGAATATTAGTATTGAGATATGTATAATGATATATAAATTTTTATTTTTAAAATATTGTATATTGGTTTTTGTATTTTTATTAAGTTTATATAGAATATTTTGATATTTAGAGAAGTATGAAAATGATTTACAATGTCATTTCTTGTGTCAATTGGTTCTGCAATTTTTGCTAATAATCAGATTGCTAGCTTTTCTATTTTGATCTCAACTTGATATGAATATGAACCATATTCATATATTCTTATCAGATTGGGATGACAATTTGCCTTGCCTTGATGAAGACCTCCTTCACCTTGCCCCAATTACCCGTTGTGGCCTGATATGTAAACAGGATTGGAATAGGATAGAAAATAACCCGGTTATTAGGGTAGGGTAGGTATGAGATCCATTTTTATTTGCTCTTTTCAACCCTATGAAGGTTAGTTTATAGTATATATTATAGAAATTATATGTATTTTATTTTAAATTTTGTTGCCTCGTTCTAATTTCAACTCGGAAAAAAGTAGAGAGGGGTGGGAAGAAGATTTCAACCTAGGTCCTGTCCTGTTCTACATTGCCTTGTTGCGCTTTCTATATGGTGTGGAGCTAGGAAGCCAAAAATCCACTCCATCATGCCCCATTGTCATCCTTGTTATATGATTATGCATGTTTGAACCTACATAGTTGGAAAATTGGAATATATAGCTTGTTATTATTAGGCAAAACAAACAATTGTCTTTTAATGAGATAGTGTGATGGCGATTTTTGAGAAATTACAAGAGAAAGTGAAAAGATGAGAAAAGGCTGATTTTTAACAATCCTAACCAAGTACATCATTCTTCATTTTTCTTATTTTCAAAAACTAAATTGTGGAAGGGGATTAACGAGTAAAACTCGTATAAATTCATTTAAGCAAATTGATGCGTGCTCAAATGTACCAAGTGTCAGCACAACATGGTACCCAAACCATACCATTCCTCCTTGGGATAGAAAGTCTAGCATGAAACAATGTTTTGAACTTTGCATGGAACGATACTGTATTTCTTAGATTAAACTATTGGTAGGAATCATCATTGAGAGTAGTTGGACTAGAATGGCACCATGCCAGGTGTAGGAGGTGAAGAGGGACAAGGAGACATGAAGTGATAGGTACATATGCTATTTTGAAACAGGTATAGTTGTATGCTTGGTTCTGGTCCCTGCTTGTTTTCTCTTGAATCAACAGCTCGAGTTTATCTTGAAAAAACTCCTGTTCTTTCTAATGAATCTTAAGCCTATAGGCTTTATGCTCGGCTCAGTTAACATTCATTACTAGTTCCATCCATAAAGAAGTATAATGGGATGAAGGCAAAAGCTTATCTCACGTACTTTGACTAGATAAGTGTCTATACTCCTCTGCATTGTGAGCTTGATGCTTTTCAATTCTTGATGACTTTTTGTCACACGAGAGACGAACAGTAGTCTCACGGTGCTCTTTGGCATCCTGAAAGAACATGCTATCAGAATTGGATTGGAATGGTTTGAGGGAAGCACTCGGCCTTAAGCAGTTTCATCCTCCCCACAACAGTCATCTTGACATCTTGGAATTTTGGTATGTATAGAGGAAATACAGAAACTTAGTTTAAAAAAAGTGAGTTTCCAGCAGAGATAGATTTTGTGAATTGGAGGACAAATGGATATGGTTTTTAATTGAGACTCTTCATACTCATATACCAACATAAGTTAGGTAAAGAGGTTTTTGTTTGCCTTCTCAACAACATTTTTTTTAGGGGAAGCCCAAAAGGCATGAGCTTTTTGTTGCTTACTAGTTTTTGAAACATTTCTGGTAATTTTTGCGGATGGAGATGGAATTGTAAGAGCTGATGTTCCTTATAGAAGAACAACGTATAGTGTTGAACAAGTCGGTGCCACTATTGACTTCTATGGTGGCAAACTCAATTATAATGATCTTATGTATGTTAAACGTGGGACCTCTGAAGTGCAGTCAGTGATAAAGTATATGGGCACAGAAGATTGCTATTTCTTGCATCAGCAAGAGTCTGGCTTCTAGGATGTAGTCAAGATAAGATGACTCAACTCTGCCCTTTGCTTCTCTGGAGTTGGATGTGAGATTATCACCTACCTCCAAATCAATGACAGCGGACACATCAATAGCAATAATGATGTACGCATCAATAGCAATGCAATAGCAGCAGACCCAGAGAAGGAACCCTTGCTGTTCAGCATGTAGTCCAGTCAATTGTTGAACCAGTAATGTTATTATTTAGGTTATGTGTTGACAATTACAAATTGTCTGAATTCAAGATAATCAAAATCCTACCATGGGTTATAGCTGAGATTCAATTTTTTTTACCGCATCATGGTAACAATTTCTGACTATTGTTTCAGGTATCTTTTGGCTATAGCATCCATCTATAAAACTCCAATAGGAAGTCTTATGGCTAGTTCTGGCAAGATGTATTATCAGATTCATGCATACTAACATTCAGTGTTTTGCAGAGTTTCATTTTAATGGTTCATAATGCATGTCAATTACTCTATTGTAATGGCTATGTGTTTGTGTTGTGCAGAAATTATTTTCTACTGCTGATAAATACTTTACTGCAGATCGCCCAGCTCATGGCAAATTGTGGTAAGAATCTGACAACATCTAAGTTTTCCTGATTCCCTGCAACTTAAACTGCAGTTTTCCATCTTGAAAGTTTGCAATCTCATATCATGAGTAGCCATTCAAAATAAAAAGAAAGAACTGCTGCTCGGAATATTGCATTGCAGCATCCTGTAGTTTTTGAACTTAGAATTTACAAGAACACTTGATTCTTATAACACAAAAAATGGACTAAATTTTACTTTTGCTATTTCTCTTGATCCAGTTTGTGTAATCACATGGTCACCATGTTATTGTTTAGCGTGTGCAAACTTGTTGCAGTCTGTTGAATTAGACTTTGCACATGCCTAGTCCTAAAGCAATTTTAAGATTCATTTTGTTTCTGTTAAATTTCCGCTCCTGTTATTCAACTATTCATCTTCTGAGAATATGCTGCGTAATTGTCTTTTCCTTTGTCCTTAGTGTTTGTTTCTCTATTGTTTCCTCAGAATTACTTAATATTTTGATTATTCATATTTTGTTGCACTATGGAATTGTATTACAGGTCAGCAATAATGACATTTCATCTTGCACTAGTAGAAAATCCTCAAGATTCTCTTGTAGTTTGGACATTTTCTACTATCCTATACAGGGGCACTTGGAATAATGCCATAGAAATTGCAAAACAAAATGAGAGGGTTCATCATGTTCAATTTATTCCAGAAATTCATACATCAATAAACCCTAAATCTGATGAGGAAATCTTGGAAGAAGTCTCTCATCTAGCTTTGCTGATTAAAACTTCTGTAAATTCTTTGACAAGCATTGATGCTCTTGAGAAATCACTTGGCAGATATGGGAATCCACCATCTTCACGAATGGTAAGTATAATTAGCTTGCTGTCAGTTGAAATGTATTCTTCAGTCATAAAACATGTCTTCTCCTTCTAAAATTTGTTTTTACTTGAAATAAAATAAGGATGGCGGGAACATTACAAGATCCATTATTTTCACACCAAGTTTAGCTAACTTTTTGTATAGTTTCTACCTTAAATACTTGATGTTTCATCTTATCCCTATGTTGATACTTGAACGCCAACACTGCAACTGGGCACCCAATATTCCCATTAATCATGTGTAAGATTTTTTTTAATAGTTGTGTTACTCACTTTGGATCCACACCCATGTTGGCTACTTGCATTTGTGTCCATGTAACATAGCTTTCTACTGTCTTTTATTCCATTTCTCCAAATAAAGGAGGCCTTGAGTGATTCTTGCAAATAAGTTTGTAGCTTTCTACTGCCTATGCAGAGTTCTATCTTATTGTTGGATATGTATGTGAATCTTGTGGAGTTTGTATTATAACAGGTGCATGTTCCACTCACTAGTTACTGATAGTTCTTTCGTGCAGTTGAAGAAATCATCTTCATTATTTGTTCAATGTCACGTCACTTGTATATGTATGTTCTAGACTTCCAGTTGCTTAATAGTGTCAATTTTTCCAAATTACAACGTAGCTAAACATTCTGGGCATTTTGAACAGATTTAGCAATCGTCAATGCTTCGTGCCAGTCATGTGGACAATTTTCTATGTTGATTCTATTTTTACCCAAGTACCATACAACATAATAATTAGTTTTCTAGTTTAGACAAGTTACTTGATTATTCATTGTTTATCAGACATGATGCATTGAACTTTCAGACTGTGCTGGATCTCTTTTTATGGAAATAGCAAAATGGTTATGCAAGCAATTCTTCTTTGCAGTTAATTGCCTCTAAAAAGATGGGGAGGGATGTCTCCCAACTGTTTGACGTCCTGGAAAGTGAGAGAAAATCACGTGATAACCAAAGAGAAGGATGTCAGATCAATTATGAGCTGCTTAAGAAAGGGGATGCAGATGAAATTAGATTTGTGCTTGGAAAAATTATCATGGAGACGATGAACAGCGACTCGTCACATGGACAGAGCCAAATTGAGCAGGTGCAATCACACAATCACCAAGAATTATCTTCATTGTTTAGGTGAATGACGATGAACACATACATGATCCGTAATCGTCTTGATGATCTTCAAGCGGTTTCTTCTTATTGCAAATGTACACACTAGTGAATTTATCAAGCTAATCTTATCAAAGGCCATGAAAAGCTGGTATCCTATTTGCCTTTCTTCAAAGAATTCTGTTGTATGTATCATCTCAATTTTCAGTTTTGTTTTACAAATTTATGTTTCATATTGGATCAACTTGTAGATTTGACAGTTAATCAACTATAGTGTAGCTGTTTCAGCCATCCAGCATGTTGCTTAGAGACAATTCTATTTCAATTTTGAGATCTATGGATGCTAGCTTATTTGAAAGATGTGTTCCTAGTCTGCTGTGCTTCGATGACGTCTATGTTGTTAGTTAACATTAATTCTCATATTCGTCTTTCCTAGTAATTATCGTATTCGTGAATCAATGTGTTACTCTCACAAGGGGTGGTTGGCAAGATTGATGTGTTTAACACCTGAGATTCCCATCGAAAATTTAGTGCATCGCTTACCCAAATGTTAATTTGCTATTGTATGTTGGATCAAAGTTATCCTGCAAAGCAGTTGATAACTTTCTTAAATGTGCCTTGGTTGGTGACTTCAACCAAGATCTCTTCATCGAATTGAGTTTATGAAACTTGCACAATCCATATCATTGGCAACTTGCTGCAAATATTGGTGACACAATTGCAGAATAATAGAAACGGACAAACCATTACAGCAGTGATGCTAACTAAATTCGTTGGGCTACAATAACACGACAGGAAGACATTGCTATCAGCACAAATTGAAAGCCTGCCTTTTCTGCTACTAGTAAACCAGAATTGTGCTCCAACCTTGATATCGATATTCATCATTGCATCCGTAATCTGAATCAGTCACAGCACAAACAAGAACATGAACGATCTGTCATCTGCCATGGCCAAGAAATAACCACCAGTAATCTAGCATGAACAATAAAGTAGAAGCTACTCATCCATCCCAGTCACCCATATCTAAAATTTTTAGATAGAATCTAATTGATAATTTATGTCGATTTAAAGATGCTTATGCTTTCATAAATAATAAAGAGAATGAGATGAATGAAATTCAAAAAAAGAATTCATAGCTTAGTATTGTCCTTTAATATTTAAATTCAGATGGAAAATAAAATAACCAATTGGACAAAAAAATTGGCAGCAAATTATAGAAGAATATCAACAATCTGTATATACAAATACCAGAGAGTACAAAACTTCAAGCTCATCATGTTACCTATTCATTTAAATAGATATTCTTGCCACAACATTATTATGCATTGGGATTTTTAATTAAAGAAACTCAGTTGGGATTATTTAGGGAATGTACTTGAATCAAACATAGTTTAAGATGTTCGAAAGTTTGACAGAATTGCCATTATCCTGTGTAAGCTATCATCTTGCAAATTAAAAGAAAGCAAGTTACCTGATGCAGCGCTCTTCTACACTTGCACTATCCTCCTGTTCTTTCATTAAAGACTGAGATTCTAGGAACTAGGGTTGTCGACAAATTAAGCAAAGTCGTTCAAACTCATGTATTTTAAGATTATTTATTAATATATTTTTTTTAATCACCAAACTCCAGTTTGTTGTCAAACTTGACTAGAGTATTTAAAATTTAGTAGTGGCACTAACCCAATAATTAAAATATATTAGTTCTCATTTTTAATACTTGACAAGTAATATAAAGATTAAAGAATGTACAAAATATGGATTTTTTTAAACATAAAATAAAATCACAATCTAACTTTAGAAAAATTAACAAATAAATTTATTCATAATTATTCACTAGCTTAAGTAAAGTTTGATGACTAGTTTTCAGATTTATTTATTTAATTTATTTTAAATATCTAATTAATATAAATAAATTACCATAAAATTAATTTCTGACCTTAGTTCACAAACATGCATTCTCATTTATTAAATTTATTTTAAATATCGAATAATATAAATAAATTGTTATAAAATTAATTATTGAACTCATTTCACAA
>JBAMHZ010000117.1:4389468-4401185 GCA_037177395.1 Alpinia galanga
GGAACGATACAGAGAAGATTAGCATGGCCCCTGCGCAAGGATGACACGCATAAATCGAGAAATGGTCCAAATTTTTTCCCCTCTTCGTCTCCCGTTCGGTAAACCCTTCGTGTTTTTTCCTACGTTGTTTAGCTTTTTGATGATCTTTGGTTCCTCTGGTGTGTAATTTCTCAACGGAACCTTCAAAAACGTCACTTTGGATTAGTTGTATCTCGAATTTTTATTCTTCTTTGAGCTTTATTTCGCTTCTTTAGGGTTTCTCCTTACCCTGAACCATTTTCTCCGACGACGAACTCATCGTTCTCCACGCATTACTTTGCTACTTGGTTACTAAAGACGTGAATTCTCCTACCCTAGAAGTTAGAGCATCAGACTTTATTATTCTTTCCGAAGTTACTTTCACAGTGGTCATATCTGATATTTATTATCAAGAAATTAGTTGTGTCAACTCCCGAATGGCTAACTCTGTAGCACTGGAAAAAACAAATTCGTGTTAAGAAAAACTAGACTTCTCATAACACTAATTACGTTTGCTTTTGATTCATATTTGGCAATTATCAAAGGGTAACCACTTTTTTTTTTTTCCTTGAGAAAAAACTTTTCTCGCATGGTTCATCTTCTCATGGAACACAGTGAAGACGACAATAATGGAATGTGTACCAGTCACCAATGATGGATATAAATGAGCATCATCAGGTAAATTAGCTTGGCTGCTATTTTAGCGCATGATTTTTCACCAAAAATTTAGAATGGCTCCAGATTTTTAAAGCAGCTACATCCTTTACAGATTCTTCTCAGTTCTTGATTTCATGGCTGCCTTTTGTTACTGCATATCCTGGGCTGTATCAAGTCCGAGGTCAGTTTTCTGTTAATTTGTAACTTTGTTCACTATGCGTGCTCGATATGTCTTATCCTTTACGCTGTTTATGTGTTCGTCTATTTATGTACATATGACAGTTTTATTAGAAGCCATCAACTCGACATTAAAGATGACTTACTATACAGTCCAAGGAGTATGTTTGATTCCAATAACCTTAAAGTTGGGTCAGGTTTATGTATATACCCTCATCCATGAAGATTTATTTCAGGTTTATTATGATTTTTTTGCTGTAACAAAGAAGTGTGGATTGTCACATATTAGTATTTAACCATAAACTTTTGCTTTTCCTTCCGTTTTTTTTTTTCAACTTTTCGATGATCGTTGTTGCTCCTCTTGTGTTTTCTCAGAGGTGTTCATATTTTTTTTTTCCCATCCACTTATGTTTCAATTTTTGTTCTTCGCCTTTACTCATTTTGATTTCTTTTAGACTATTTGGTATCTGTAATTTGCCTTATAATATAATCCATATTACGTTATAAGATAAATTTATTTGTTTGGTATGATTTATCGTAATGTAATGTAATCTGGATTACAAAACATAAAAAAAATTTATAATCTGGATTACGAACTAAAATTTATGTAATCTAGATTACATTACAAGGTCAATACAAGTCAACGCTGACGGTTGACGACTAAAGACCGCCGGTCGATCGTCAGCCGCCGATCGCTCGCCACCCCATCGGCCACCAATAACGACCGGCGGTGATCGGTGATCCATGATAACCGATGGTTAACTGTGACCGACAGTAATCGACGATCGATGATGCATAGTAAAATAAATATAAAATATAATTACTTTTATAATCAAAGATTATATTATAAATTTTAACCAAACAGAATAACGTAAATCGTAATATTAATTTCATTATATTATGTTATGCATTTAATTATATTACGATTTACCAAACCTAATCTTAGGGCGAGATGGCATTTGCTATGATAGCGCAAGCTGATCTTTGACCTTTCTGCACTTGGAATTTTACATTCCGCCATGGTCCAACCTTTGTTTGCATTGGGTTTTTCTTGCTATAGAAATTAGAACATCAGGCTTGGTTTTTCTTTCTATCCATCTTTGATATTGGGTTTTTCAAATGTATTAATGTTTGCGTTTTAATTTCACCTGCACTTTGCATCATCTTCTCAAAATTTAGCTGCATCTTCTACCAAGTGGATATTAGCCATGCCACTTTATCGACCCAAGTAGGAAAAATAAAATAAAATTATGTTTATTTAGGCAGATGGATTATAAGTTAGTAAAAGAGTATACTTTTCAAACGAAGAAGTACAATTGTCCATACGACATAATTAACAGGCATAAAGTTTTAAAATAAATAACATAATTCAAATATTTAAATGAGACATAAAATTGATATCTTTAACTTTATTGTATTATTATTATGCTCTGGAGCCCTGCAAATTTACAGGATTTTGAGTTGAACAGGACGAAGCGATTTCTTGGATTACTTCCGGCTCCTTGATCAATTGGCTTTATACGTTAGTCCAAGTCGTTTTTCAAATCTCTAATACGGAATGATTGAAAGTGCATGAAAAGGGCTCGACAGAAAGTAATGCTGTTGTAAAGTAAATTTGGAAGGAAAAAAAAATAGACGTCAACATGAGAAGCGTGAAATTGTAAGAGCTAAATTAAAGTTAATCCTTTGTTTTATCATGTTGCTGCAGCAAACATTCTCATGTCTGATGTCAATTTGACCAATTTAATAACAATTAAAAATGATATTTAAGTAAAAACTCGGACTTATTACATTTCTCACACATCATTTTGCAGAATTCTACATTTATTCCAAATAGAATGATGATATAAAACAAAGTGGACATTCTGCATGTTGATCAAGGAAAATATGTCAGAGAACTACAGGGGACACGTATTGTATACCACCTATACATGACTGATCGCAACAGGAAGTGGAATACAAAATGGGGCTGCATTTGCTGATCAGCTCAATACTTCATTGAGGTCTATAATAGCCTCCCTGGTGTGGCAGGGGAGGATAAGGAGATTGCATCATATATGGAGGAGGAGGC
The DNA here is from genome assembly GCA_037177395.1 of Alpinia galanga. Lineage (NCBI taxonomy): Eukaryota > Viridiplantae > Streptophyta > Magnoliopsida > Zingiberales > Zingiberaceae > Alpinia > Alpinia galanga. Next base: position 4,392,392 of record JBAMHZ010000117.1, read on the forward strand.
TGCAAACCTTGTGGATGTTGATGTGCATTGTAGTGCGATCCATGCCATCCTGGATTTGCTGGTTGCCCGTATTGATGGCTCAGTGTCCGTTGCGAATCCTGATATTGAGCAGTTGGAGCCGGGTCGGGGGCCTGCTGGGGCATGACATAAGCAGGGTAGGTATGAGAGAATCCAGGCCTTGGTTGCTCCCCAGGTGGGTTGTGGAAGGCTGTCCGAGGATGTTGTGAAGTGCCCTGTTGTTCAGATTGTTGAGAAGCATTCCTCTGCATACTGGCTTGATCAGCTGAAGGATAATTATAACCAGTCCTCCCATCAGCTTTGAAGTTGAGTCCAGATAACTGCCTCTGCACATCCTCGATCATTTCCCGACACTGAATGCTTCTGGTCATCACAAAATCACTGCATTGCTGCTTTATGTTTGTTATTGCATCCTGACGCCCAAAGAAAGATTACTTTGGTTTTTCCATAATGCAACAAAAACAAATTTATTGAACAAGGCCTTCTGTAGTCATCAGAACTTTCCAAAGTGTGATTTATGGTTATGCATGTAAATTTTTTTGCTAAAAGTCTCCATTTGTTCAGAAGAGTATTTATAGTCTGATTTATGAAACTAGCATACCTGAAGAGTAACATAAAACCTCATCCCTTCATTGATGTTCTCCTTGATTTCTCTATATTTTGCTACTGCAGCAGCAATCTGTTTATAGCTCCTCTCACGAGCAACTGTCAAAATTGATAGGGATATTAAACAAGATTCAGGACTGTCTTCAACGTTCTGAGAGAAGACATTTTACAAAATGAGTTAAAGCACAACTTGGAGCAACAGCTAAGTGACTAGATCAAATCATATGTTACCCCAACTACTTACAGTTGGGGGTATATGGATGTTATCCCATTGTTAATATGACATGACTTCTAAACATTGTCATATTTTGACCTCATTATCATTATGTGTATCAAAGTGACAAACCATACTTATTCTTTGGTTAATAGTTGTCGAGTTCACCAGGGCTATCATCAACTCTATCTCCATTTGACAAAAATTTTCTTACATTCATCTTTGACTTTGAGATAGAAATATTATTCTACCTTCGTTATCTACCATCTGATTCCCTTGAATTCAAGAATTGGACTATAGTGCACAAGCGATCGAACGGTGGATAACGGAAGTACTTATAAATATTTACGGATGAATTGTGTAGGATAACATTTCTCGACTTTGAGATTATTCTTTATTCGATCTTGATACTTCTTTCGTATAAGATAAAATTCATGCTTTCTTTTATACATAGTCTGGATAAATATCCAATGTATCAAGTTTAATTTAATTTCTTATGGGTAAAACTTATTTGAATTGGTTAGATTTAACTTTTTTTTTAACGTGTTCTCTATCTTATTTTTAGAATTGTAAATAAGAATTGGGTTGAATTGAACCGAATTGTAACAGTTTTTCATTTCCAATTTATATATAAGAATATAATTTTACCAGTAAATCATATTATAAGGAAATGAGTCATGCATCACATGATTCTGACAATTGTCTGGTTGACATAGCAATATACGCTTGAAAGAATTGCCAATTGCCCTATTATAGGGTCAATGTATGTTGGCCTAAAAATTATAGAATCAAGTAAATATTTAAAACCCAAAGAGAAGGGAATCCGTGACCAATATGGAAAAAATTTCACAACCCCTCAAGTGTTGCATTAACAAAAGTTCCACCAACAAATCGAATAATTTAAAAAAAAACCATGTGAATAAACTAAATTAAGAAAGAGAGATTAAAGAGTAAAGACATACCTTTGAAGTCCTCCAGATTGAAAATAGCAGAAAACTGTTCATTATGTGCCTACGAAGAGCAATGAAGGAAACAACTATCCTTATAGATATAGACAATACAGGATAAAGTGGAAAAGCATTTCTGTCAAATAAAAAAATCCATTTCAAGCCTATTGATGGCAAGTAAATATTAGCAGTGAACAATGTTACAATGACATTTTTTAGAATGAATTAAAAATTTCTTGTTATGTAAGAAATGAAAAGACAATTATTAGCATGGCATTTTTGAGTTAAAGAATTAAAATTTCTTGTTAAGTAAAAAATGTGAAGAAAAATATATTCCTCACTGATGAAAGATATAGACCAACTATAAAGAACATAACTAGCAAAATATATAAACTCGAGTAATTATTCTATGCTATTCAAACTACCACAATTCTCGCTAAAAGATCAAGTGTACAATTGCTCATTGAAAGATGCTTGAAACAGTCATGGAACGTCATACTTCACAAGACCAGAGTCAAAACATGGCATAAAACATGAATTTGAATTAAATGACAGAGACCAGCATGCCACTAGCAAAAAACCAAATACTATAGCAAGTAGATACTGAGTTGGATGGCCCTATGTCAAAGGAGAACACAGATCATAGCCAGACCATAAAAAGCACAAGGGATTCCTAGTTTTTGATCAATACAGCATGGTTAACCTCATGAATATTGACAATAGCATACCTGAATTTGAAGCAACAATTGCTCCTGGGCCTCAATATTCTGAGCAATTTCTCCACATATCTGATCATACTTGGATATCTCCTTCCTAAAGAGATCTTCTTGTGATCCAGTGCTTGACATCAACTTTGGTAATATATCATCCTGCAAGAGATAATAATAGTGAATCGAGAACAACTAGCAAGATTTAGGCAAGTCAGAAAGCAATTGCATATGCTAGGGTATGATCATCACTCACCACTATTAGTCACCTGAATACAGCAATCACCTTAAGTCTAAAACATTGGTGGCATTTTAGTTTTTGTATAGTTTAATGGGACAGTCCATACAACTTTCGTAGACAACTTGATACGAACCAACAATTTATGGTAATCCATAAATCAACAAAAATGTAATTCATAATACCAAAGAACAAAGAGGAAACATAACTGAGTAAGGTTACCCAGAAAAGAAAAAAAACTAACTTGCATAAAATCATCATTATTGAGATTATAAAATTCATCGCATTTATGTAATCCACACATAACAACAATTTCCAACAGCAACCTTGCTGTTTACTTCCAGAATTTAAGCAATATCTTGTTTTAACCGTTTTCGCATAAGATAAACCTAGTGGAGGTATCAATCATTTCAGGGCAATGTTAATGGAAACTAAGTTCATTTAGATGATCCAAGAAAGATGATAAATCAAGATTCCAGCCTTATAAACATGAGATGGGAAACAGCAAATAATGTCACCTTTCTCTTCATCTCTTTTAACATGTCTTCAAGACCTGCCCTCTGTGCACCTAAATTCTCCAATTGCCTCTAAATAAGAAAAAGTAATAAGTCTATTAATCATAAGACAAATCATGGATATATATAAAAAAAGTGAAATAAAATAAATAAAAATATAAAATAATAATGACAACAACAGTAGAGGATACTCCATAATATTTTTGGATTCATATCTGAAGCTAAAAAGAACAACACCTTGTACAAAAGTCAAGGAGAATAGAAAAATTTTATAACGTCACAACTTTTTAATTAAAAAAAGATATAATTGAAACTAAATCACCCTTCTAGCTGTGTTTCAATTTAATACGCTGGCATTTTAATAATCAGGTTATGATAATAGACTGGTGCTATAAAATGCCAAAACTCCTTCCTTATAGAGTTAATAGAGAATAAAGTAAATGATAGTGAATTGTGATAAAACTAGTTCAACTAAACATTTACCAAGTTAAAAAAAGTACCAGTTTACAGGTAGCTATATCATCTCAATATCAGAGAATGCACAATCCCAATATGTGAATACTATGAATCCAAATGCATCCCCAAGAAAAGAAATTCTAAGTTTACTAAATTCTATAACTGCAAATACTTTTGATTTGCAAGTTAATTATGACATTTACTGCACCAAAATAAGGTAACCAAAAACACACACAAAAAAAAAAGGAATGTAGAAGGATAATTCAGATATGGAAAACAACCAACTCTTCAAATTGATATTAGAACCTGACAATTCTGCAATTTTCCATGAACACTATCAAGATAAATATTTAGTAGAACAATACCAAGCTCTGTTTAAGTGCTCCCACGATAGCATCTTCATTGCCATCCAAAGATATAATAGGCCTTGCAAGACTAGGTAATGCAGATTCAATCTGAAAAAAATGTTTTTATATTGTCAGCCGACAAAAGTTGAGATTCAAAAATAGACCAAACACAAGATGAAAAACCTAATAATGAAAATAATAACTCTTTAAAGTGAGCAATAGCATGAAAAAGAACTCTAGCAATGGCCAGATTAAGGAATATATTGAATGAAAACATTAAGATCTAATTGTGGAAGGGTTCTGCCCAAAACTCAACTTGATTGACAGAAAAAATAATTACTCGGAAAATGTAGCTGTAAGAACTAATAATTGCTCGTTAGCTAGAGCATATATAAAAGTCCAATTGATTCTGAAGAAAATTTTAATGCACCCATTAATGCAACACCATGACAGTCTCCCTACTAGTGGCCAAAACAGTAGAAAAAATGGGAGGAAAAAAAAGGCAAGGGTAAATGAGAGAAGCAGACCACAAACCAATATGTATAGTCTGCAATATGATTAAGATTCACATAGAAAATAACAAGACTGTATCTACTCCACACTTTAATCATAGTTGTGTTATTATGTGCGTTCTCATAATCAATTTGAAAGAAGAAAGAAAACAGACATAGAATAAGCATACCATCATCATCCTATAAGATTTGAATTTCATTGAACATCTAAAAGAAGAAAAAAATAGATTTAATAGTTTTGTGTCATGTCATTAGAAAAAATGCAGCTAAGAGAAACAAAGTTCTGCAGCATTTTTTATACCAACAAAAACAGAATAACTTCATAAAGTTTCTCATGTTTGTAGTGCCTTTCTTGTAACTTATGGTTTGTAGTAACAAAATGCAGTTTATGTTTTTCAAAAGTGGACCAGCACCAAATAAAGACAGAATCAAGCATTTAAAGAAACAAACCTACCGGTCTGCGGTTAAGAATTGCCATCAGTTCCAAACTGTCATTTATAGACCGTTCTATCCTGGCATCACTCTCTGCAGCTTGCTTAATATTTGCAGCGAATTTATTCAATCTGTCCTGCAGGTTCTTTGTCAAGGTGCCTGACTGAGGTCTTCTCCACTTTGTTCCAAATTGGGCTCGGCATTGTGCATCCTCATTTGCTTCCTTCTGCAATAACTCTTCAGTCTGGACCAAGAGTTCCTGATTAACTCGTCTCAAATCTCTGAGTTGCTGTACCTCAGTTTCCAGACTAGAAGGGCCACCACTTATCTGGACTGCTTCAACATCTTCCTTAAGTTCCACAGGCAAACTAAAGTTGCCTTCCAAGGCTAAGATAGACTCAGGAAGATCCAACTCTTTAAGCTTAACTCTAGTTATTTCACTTCCTTGCTGCAACTTCTCTGCCTGTGTCCGAATAATGTTGTCTACCATATCAGTGTACTTGGAAAGAACCTTTGCGCAGCTGTCCGGAACTATCCTAGAGAATAATGTCTCCTTGCTAGCATCTAATACTTCAGCCATTGAAATAGGTTTGACAAGAGAGGCTGCAGGTAAAGCGGCTAAGGAACTTGCTTCAGGAACCCGCATCAAATAGACCCGATTATTCTCCTTCACAGCTCTCTCCAATTTCTGGTTAATATTAGTCTCTAATTTGTTGACAGCATCAAGCAAAGGTTGGGCAACCCCCCTTATAGATTTTTTTGCATCAACAAGTGCATTAATCCCAATCTTGAGCCTACAAATCTCTTGAGCAATCTCTTCTTTCTCATGAAGATCCAACGAACATCTATAGCAAGCCTCTGCATAGTATTGAGCTGCCTTAAGTTGTACATGAGAGATCCATGTACGATCAAAGTGCTGGTTGAGCAGTGGAGCATTTAAAGTTGCATAAGTTTCCTCATAATAGAGGCCAACCTGCAACAAGAAAAGAGGTGAAATAATTTTATTTGTGCCATCTCGAACAAGACCGTAATTGGGTTAATGTCCTGATAAGAATTAAAATACAGTAAAGTGACTTGTACCCACCAATATGGCCATTTTAAACTTTCATACACATGATATCATTTTGTCACTTTGCCCACCAGTATTTTCCTCCATTAGCACATTACCTTATCATTATCCACATGTAAATTTCTCCACAGGAGCAGAAAACAAAATTAGTACTCTTCTTAGTCTAATACGTGATTGGTTTGGACCTTATATGGCAATATAAACTTATGAGGCACCCAACATCAACAAACTGCTTATGCAGCACCAAACATCAACATATTCTGACAAGGAGCAACAAAACACAACAAGGAGTTTATAGACAAAACATGGGTGTGTAAATTCTGTGATGTGGATGATAGTGATGTATAAAATGACAATCTCAAATGCATGGAAATTGTATTTTGTAGTGATTTAAGAATTGCGATTCTTACAATCTAGAGAAATGCTAATAATTACACAACAAATATGAAATAAAAAAATATATAAAAAAAATAAGTTCCTTAATATGATTTGACAAAGAAGAAGGCTAGCTTTACCATGTTATCCTAGGATCAAAATGACTAGATATTTACAAAATAAACAAAACCTCGTACAAGATGGCCACAAAATATAAATTTCAGGATTGGAAATTCAGGAAATTAGTGTCTTTATATAATGACTACACGCTTTAACCACCATTAACTACCCAAGTACAAGTATTTGGCATTTCATGCATGATTCAGTCATGCGGCACAAGAAAACCACAAGATCATAATCAATGTTGTAGTCAACTGCATTTACGAACTATCAAAATTTAACAACAGTACACATCAACTCATAACAATCTAAAGATTACACGATTAAGTTAAAAGTACCAAATCTAAAATTCCAAGAAAACTAAGCAAAAATCAAAATAAAAGAAAATGTAAATGGATAGAATATCGTGCAAAATTTAAAATAAGAAAAAGGAAACGTTGAGGGATCATCACCTGGCGAGCGACCTTAGAGCAAAGGGCAGGTGGCTTGGCGTCCGCGATGACCTTTTCAAAGAAGCACTCCTGAGCTTGCGCTAGCATTAGCTTCTCCAGCATCGCAGCGCATTCGACGGAGAGATCGACAGTGGCTCCGCCGGCACTTGCCCTGCCCGCGGCATGTTCCTTGAGATAGGCGAATGCCCCAGCGGCACTCTGGAAGGCGTTGCAGGCGTGCTTCAAGCCCGCAGCATCAGTTCGATCAGCGGAAAGCGCGATCTGGCTGTTAATAGCACCAAGGTTGAAGAGGACGGCGGCCTTCTCGAGGTGGATCGACTGCTGGGAGGCCTTTTTGTTGGGTTTGAAGGCGTCGAACCACGTGAAGGTCAGCGAATGGACATGGGCGCGGTCAGGAGAGATAGGAAAGCGGGGCTCGATGATGGAGAGGGCGCGGTAGTAAGAGAGGAGCAGATCCCGCCGGAGGCCTGGGGTCGCAGCGGCGTCGGGGGGCTTCTCGAGGTCGAGGCGGAGCTGGCGGACGGCGTCGAGGTCGTCCTCCGCCGTCTGGGCCTCGCGCTCTCCGTAGGTGGTGGCGATGTACTGGCGCAGCGGCCGGTAGATGTCGACGGCGGACGGCTTCTTCTCTTGAACCGCAAGCATCACGTTCACTGCCGTCGGAAACGACATCGCCGATCGCGTCACTGGCAGTGAGAATTATGAATGTTTGATATCATTGCGACGTATGAAGTAGCTTCGTGATTTGGAGTTTACTTGCAAGCGAAGGAGAAATTCGGGGACGCCCGGAGAGGGAGGGGAAGGGCGGATGCAGTTGGGGAAGGTGATGGTGATCGACGCTTGGCCAAGCGCCTTAAGATTCGAGTCGACATGATCCCCGCCATGGGATCCTCTACCACAATTTGGGATATAATTAATTCCATTTTAGCCCCCTTTAAATTAAATTTTATCGGTTTGTATTTTTTTTCCTATTATTTTAGAAATTCTAGGTAGACCATATGTAATATTCTTAGAAGAAAAAAAACTGTTTTTAAAATTTTCTTGATCGTTTTATTTTCTTCCCAATTTCTTTACGACGATTATTTAAATAATTCATTATTAAGCAGCAAACAAACAATTCCTCAAGTTTTCCAGTTTTTTTTTTTTAAGTAAAAAAGGGTCAACAAATCGCCTCCTAAGCCCTTCGGTCCAACGCACTAATACTCATCGAAACGCGGAAACAGCGAGGCATTTGCTCAAACCAAAAAAAAGAAAAGAAAAGACAAGAAGAAGAAACCCTTTCTTCACGCTCGTCAGATCCCTTGCGATGCGGCTTCGCCTTTCCCAACCATCCTCTTCCTCCTCCATGGCCTCCAAGGTGGTCCTCCCGGTCGCCATTGTCTTTGACGTTACTGCGTTAGCCCTTGCCATCGCCGCTGAGCAGCGACGGAGCACGGTAAGTATCTCGGCAATCCTTCCCGCGGTCTCAATTCCGAAATCCTACTTCGCATTCTAATTCTTGACCTCGATCTTCCATTTTGCAGGCCCAGGTGATTCCGGACGACGAGAAGGAGTACACCCACTGCGCGTACGACTCCGACATCGCAACTGGACTTGGCGTCGGCGCCTTCCTCTTCCTGTTGGCGAGCCAGGTCCTCATCATGTCCGTCACCAGGTGCTACTTCTGCGGTCCCTCGATCAGACGCGGCAAATCACTCTTTTGCACCGTCTCCCTCTTTTGGTCATGCGGGTAATTCGAATATACCCTAATCCCCACGCCGCCACCCCCTTCCCTTTTGTTTCGATTTTG
>JBAMHZ010000117.1:4429736-4458754 GCA_037177395.1 Alpinia galanga
AATAATGATTAAACTCATATAAGCAGGAAAATTAACTCTTTTAATAACACTAAATTTATAATGCAAAAAATTATAAATCCTACATAAAATTCACTAAGTTGGGAAAAAATTTACTGGACGCGAAGCTGGAGCTAAGGAAGTCAGAGCTGGAGAGATGGTTGGGCTAGAGCCGGACGAGTCGAAGGTGGAAGAGCCGGAGGTGGACAAGCCAGAGGCAGAGACAGAGAAATCGTCAGGCTAGAGCCGGATGAGCAGTGGAAACAAAGAGATTGAGGTGGAGGCGGAGCCGGAGCCGGAGCTGGAGTTAGAGCCGGAGGCGGAGAGGAAGACCCGCAATCGGAGCAGAAAGGAGATAATCAGGAGCGAACGCCAAAGCTGGAGCCGAAGAGGAGAGACAGTGGGCGCCGAGAAAATGATTGGGGAGGGTTAGGGGTCGGATTTTTTGGCGGAGATTAGTGACGCACATTAACCTTTCGTCGTTAATATCTTAATGTCAGCGATGAAAATTTATTATCATTGCTAATATTAGCAACGACTATAGTTATTTCGTCACTAACCAATTGACTGGTAAGACCACAGAATGTATTGTCCAGTCGACTGACACATTAGCAACGGGTATTATTATTTTGTCGCTAACTAGTCGACTGGCCAAACCACAAAATGTTTCTAAATCGTTTGTCATTATTAGCAATGGCTATAATTATTTCGTCACTAACAAGTCGACTGGTAAGGCTACATAATATTTTTTAGTCGACTGAGCAGTCGACTAACATATTAGTGACGGGTATTGTTATTTCGTTGCTAACTAATCGACTGGTCAAACCACAAAAATATTTCTAAATCGTTTGTCATTATTAGCAACGAAATCTAAAAGATTCATCGCTAATTAGTCATCTATAAAAGATATTAGCAACGAATGTAAATAAGTCGTCGCTAAGATTATAATAATTTGCAACGTTGATATTTATTCGTTGCTAATAATATTTAAAAATAGTATTAGCGTCAAAGTAATAATATTCGTTGTTAAGATTTTCGTTTTAGTGATGGATTATAATTTATCCGTCGCTAATATACAATTATTTACGACGATCTTATTATTCGTCAATAATAGGTATATTAGCGATGAAAAATTAAGTCGTCACTAATAATTTATCGCTATTATACTGATTTTTTTTAGTGTGCCTCAGAAAGTAAAAAATACCTGATTAATTCTTGCCATGATATATTAATGCAATATCGCATGGCCACTTGGCAACATAGCCAGGACAAGAAGAAAGATTTTGTTGCCAAAACCAGATTTCTTATGACCATATATACTCCTCTAGGCTTAATAATTAAGAAGTTCCCTGACAGAATTCATAACAACTCTCAAGTGATAATGTAGTAATGCTCTTTTACATCAACATGCAATGCTACAGCTCACCTCTCATTAGCTCCCTCACGTAGGTGAAATTTTTTTTCCATTAACTCATCATTTTGCCACATGATCTTTGTCCTTCCCACTTCATGTTGTCTCTTAATGGTGGAGAATCCATAAACAAAATCTCCCCCTGTTTCCCATCAAATCCAACAGCAAAAGACATTAGTCAACCAGAAAATGATGAACCTAACAAAAATTGCACCGTTCGTTTCTCTATAAATAGGGTGCAAATGCCCACTACCAGCTCATCGATGAAACCTGACGAGTGACGACGCCATTAATTCTTAAGCTCCATCTTGTGCTCAACAGCGTAATGCTCAAGAAGTTGGCTGTGCTTGTTGTTCTTGGAGTTGTCCTTGCAAACTCATGTTCAGCGATGCCGAGGAAAGCGTTGGCGGAGGGTGAGATCGGCAGTGGACAGGTTCAGGCAGATCAAGCAGGGGGAAGCTTGGACTCCTCTGATGCAGACATGATCAACCACCATTATATACCTAGAGATCAGTACAACAACTACGTTAACAGTCCGTATGTGCCTGGAACTGATGCCGTTGTGGGCAGGAACGATTGAAGACGTGGTTCTTCTTGCAGTAACTTAAATATATATATATATATATAGCTGTGCTTTAGTAGAACAGGTAGACACTAGCTATGCCTTTCTGGCCATGTATGGATGTCGACGCCTGACATGTGTGATAGCTAGTAAATAAAAGGGCCAGTTTTGTGAAAAATATAGTTAAGAGAGAGACGAACAATAAACAGTTAAACGGAGACTAATTAAGCATTTAACTGCGACGTGGAAGAATATATTCACAAACAGCACCGTTAACATATATAAATAGTTTTGAAAGACAAAAAATATGCAACAGAATTCTGTCCCTCTCTCTATCTCGTAATTCTTGCTCCTTGATTTTGATATGCATATATATATTTTTTTCATATGTACATATGTTTATCAGTAAGAAAATTAGAAAATCAGTAGATCTTGTCAAAAATCTGCAGTAGTTTGTTATGAGTTAATGTCTATGTGCAATAGATTTTTCTTTTCAAATGTATACAGCAATTTTCAAAATTTTCCATAAAGTGAATATTAACTAATATGCAAGTTTTAGCTAACAAAAGATGAAGAACACTACTAGTTATAAATAAATTAAATCCTAAGTACTTTTTTTACTAAAAGCCAGGGGGTTAAATTTATATAACGCCCCTTGTAGGAGGGGCTTAACGTTGTTGCTCTCCCACTAATGAATCTATATATAGTTTAATATCTAATTAATGTGCTTTGAGGAATTACAAATTTTTTATAAAAAAAATTAGGAGGTATTATACTATCAATGAGGTGATTATTTCTATTATAGTTAAATTTTCTCATGTTTTTATTGTGTATTGGTAGTGAACTTGCATGGCAGGACAATATTGGGCAGGGAATGTAGATCATGACTCAACTTGTTATTGGCACACACCCTTTCCTATTGCTCACGGTTTATTAGCAATTGTCTTTTAAGATATATAAGCATCTTTGTCTCAAAATAAATAAAAAAATCATTTCAAATTTTGAGACTCGCTGAGCTATCAACGCCTTGAAACTCTTTAAAGGAGAAAAGAGGATAAGATAGAGTTTGAAATAGGTTTTTTTTTTTTTTTAATATTTAAAGTAGGAATATGCTTGTAGGGATATCTATTATAAGGATCGGGAGGCAAATTTAAGGGTTACAGAACCCTTTGTTTAAAATTTAAACTTGGAAGGATGTTTTAGGAAAACAACCATTAATTGTTGTTCACTGCCTTGCATATATATATGCATGAAGACTTTCCAAATAAAATATGTGCAATGTTACAATCTATTTGGTTAAAAAAAGAAAAGTGACTTGATTAAAATAAACATGTTTCTTTTATCTGAAAAAAAAAATAGATTTGTAAAGTAAAAAAATTATTTAAATAAATCTTAAGACATGTCTAAATTAGATATGCAAAATAGATGTTTCATAAATCATAGAGACCTTCTCGAAGCATCTCGTTCATTACACAAATATCAATAATTTATTATTATCAGTGTCAACTTACAAACTAAAATTGAGTATAGTTTTTTTGGGGCAAAGATTAAAAAAGTCTTCTTATTTTCATTATTAAAAGAGAGTTCTATTTTGAAGAGAAAAAAAACAACAACTCATCGTCTCTTATTTTTCATTCTTTAGCTAAAACTAATATAATACAAAATAATTTTAATTAAAAATTTTACAAATTATTTTATTTTTATAATAATTTTTATTAAAATTATTATAATAATATTTGAGATGTTTTATAGCAATTTTAATTGCTGTTGAAATAGTTTGGTTCAAAATAATATTATTATAACTGCTAGAGTAAAAGTTATTTTTAATTAAAAATATGGTATGTTTTAAAATGATATTAGACCGTGGCCGGCGCTTCTCACTGGTATTCCTCTTTTGCTTTTTCTTTCAGTCAGTGCTTCTCTAGATTCTCTATCGTAGTCCGACGCTATTCGCTCTCATGTCTGTGCAAGATTGTTGCTAATCCAATTTTCAATTCAAACTGCACAATATTATTCAGTGGAATACACAAAAGAATTGTTTTTCTTAGGAAAAACGTAAACCTTTTTGCACTTTTCATAGTAATTTTTGGAATCGCAACCTTTATATGACGTGAATTACGCAATCAGTTGATCTCTTGGTTTGTCTTGTTTGTTTGTTACACTAATTTATACTCGAAGTTGATTGAGAAAACTCATATTTTTTCCTTTAGGGTTTCAGTTGCTGTTTATGTTGATCTATTCTTCATTAAGAGTAATTTTGAAATATTAGTTAATCAAAAGCCTCTTTCCCCGCCCCTCCACACCGGCCGAAACTATCAAAAGCCTCTTTCCTTTGGGTGATTGATATTTGGTTATGTTTCAAAGGTCGTCTTTGGATATATGCTGCTTCGAAAATTCCAGATCCTGAAACTATCAAAGCAATGGAGAATTTCTACAGAGAGATATACGCTGTGGATGGAGTCAATGACGACATCAAGTTTCCAGATCATTACCCCGTATCGAGATTGTTAGGTATGTCTTCATTGGCTGTCTACTTTTATGTTCTACATGAGCAGGCTAAGTTTTTTTAGCTTAATGATTTTCTCCATTACTATTTTAGCATAATAATGATACTTTTGTGTATGCCATCTTACCTAATAAGTAAGTGGTACGGGGATCGAACTATTTGTTATTTCTGTGATATTGGTCTATTCAGGCACAGTTAACAGAATCATCATTACTTCAGGCGTGTATTTGCAAAGATATGAGATAGAAAGTAAATGTAAAGGAACTTTTGTTTCCCTATAAAATTTTAAAGGACTTTGATATTTATTGGAGACATCTAGAATTTTCTAGAATGTTAACAAGGATAACTATTTCTGACTTTGCTTGTTATTTGATATTAGTTAATCTAAATCAAGCCCTACTTTATTTGTTTGCTATCCGACCTCAACCCTAAACTGTGTAATAAATAAATAATGATTGCTCACGCTTGCAACTAACTGCATGTAGACAGTTTTATATACTGTTCCTGCAAATCTTACCCGACCTGAACCAGAGCCAGAATTTGTTTTGCTACTTGAACACAATCTGAATCTGGCTGACAGTTACCTGCAAACAAGTTAAGTGCATCAGTTTAATAGTCAATAGCATATTGGAGATATGCAAACTGAGTGGTCCTAATGATAGGCCTAATTTTTTTTCTCAATGGACATTGTAGGTTTTTTGTCAATTTCTTGGTGCAAGTCCCAAATGGACTTTCAGGCTTTAGCTTATTCTATCAAATTTATCCTTTTGGTTTCTTGGTTCTTTATTCGCTATATAGCTTCACAAAACTTTTTACCACCAGAATTTCTTTTTTCAGCAGTGTGTCGTGGTTGCAGATCCACTGATAGTAGAATTAAATTTCTGGACAAAATCATCCATTATAGGTTTTAAGAATCCATCCCACAAATGAGTCATGTTCCTTTGCATGAAATGGTTCTACATATTTTTCCATTTGAGCATGTTTTTGTACAATTGTCCATTTTTTTTAAGGTTGTGCATTGGTTTTTCCTATGATTATCATTTTGATTCATAGAGGGTGGCTTCCTAAAGAATCATATTCTCTTTTGAATCACATTAAAAAACTGTGCATTTCTTTAAAAGACTCAGAGAAATTTGACAATATTATATTTTTGTTGTTTAATGTATGTATTTATATAAATATTTATTCTGTAGGTTGTGTTGAAGCGGTGCGCTGTGTTAGATCTGAAGAACTTGTTAGCTGGGAGGAAATACCAGAGTCGGTAGAAAATTTATTCCTTATTTTCAGGCATTTTTTAAGTCAACCTGCTTTATTTCGTATGATTTTATCTTTGTTGTCTGCTTAGTTACTTCTACTTTTTATTGTAGGTGAGGCTTGAAGGCATAACAAACTTTTGCTGGTTGTATGAAAATTTGCAGGCACTTGGCACCATTTCATGGCTAGAATAATAATCAGACTGCTTATGCTTCAAATTGTTCAAGTTTTTGTGTCTTCAATTGTTATAACGTGCATTAGATTACCCTTTTCTTTTCAGAGTAGTTTTCAGTGATTTTTATGGTAACATGCATACCAGTTCTAGATATAAGTACTATGTACTAGAATGCTAGAATGATCATCAGATTTCTAGTACATTTCCACTTCATCTTATGTGTCCTCTTAATTTCTGCAGAAGTTGGTAGTCCTATTTGAAATGCGTGGATTTCAAGGGGTGTATAAGTTGGAAAGGAAGGTATTCATCAAAACTCTGCTTTTATAGTGAAATTTGCATTTCCTGACTTAAATGGCTTCACAATTATGCCTCTCTTTTTTCCCCATCAGGTTTATGATGCAGCAGAGCAGTAAGAGGTCTTCGCCCTATTCAAGGCCCTTTACCTGTAAAATTTCCACTTTCAGATCCTTCCGATCCTTTTCACTGAAGCCAGGATCCCTTGCATTTCACGTGAGTGACTCCAAAGCACCTGTATCGGCAAAAACTCGGCAAAAACTCCTAGTGCTAGTGCAACCATTGCTGGTGCATGAGTTACTGCTACACAGTTCTCCAAAAGGGATGAGAGTAGCATGTCTAACAGTAACCACAGTAAACATGCTCAGCGATACGCAGAAACTAGTCACAGGAAAGAGAATATACAGAAGGTCGCAAGATTCAGAAAAATAGAAAGGGTCTTTTGGGCCTTTAACCATGATAAGATTCAGGGAGAAAAAAAGAAGGAAGAATTAGGCTACAAGCTGCTGATAATTTACGCAAGCGCTTCCACTCTTTATGTACCTATTGTCGTGCATTTGTTTTATTAGTGCTGGAATTTCTTTTCAGATCTCCTTGTTTTTTTTTTATTTTCCTTTAACTTTCAAAATTTAAAAAAAAAAAGAATTATAGAGTTAGTCTGTTGAGGAACAAACATTACTGACCAAGTTTTCTTCGATTTTCCTTTGAACTTTAAAAAAATAAAAACTAAAAAAAAATTTCAGAGATGGTCTGTTGAGAAAGAAACAGAGCAGGGCAAAAAAAATAACGAATAGCTATTAATGCATCATAACTATTAATACCAATTTCATGTCATCAATTTTGGTAATCCATTTCAATACCATAAACATTTTTTTTTTCAAAATTAAGGTAAATCTTTATTATTCTTTCTTGGTTTGTTTCCTGCGGATGGCATGTTTCATATGGTACAATCCAAACAATAGCATTTTTTTTTTTCCAAACTATCTCAATCAGTAATAATCCATTCAAAATGGATGAACTGATTAATGCCACTCACTCCATGAGATGAACCATGTTGTAGCTTGCTTGCTTGCGCTAGTTTACGAGTTTGTGCTGGAGTTGCATATGATTTTTGAGACAGATTTAGTTTGGCATAGCATGGAGGTGAAAGATAGATTGAACATCAACTCTGTGAAACTTTTGGATGTCATTGACAGCCATTACCTATACCCCATCTTTGGCTCCATTTGGCCAGCAGGAAACCTAACAAGGAATATTGGAACAATGTCACAAACAAGGTTGCTTTCTTCATTGACGTTCATTGTCGGAGCTCTCGATTTTCTCTTCACGCAGAGTTATAAGATTGCAACCAAAATTTTGGTTGTGCAAATATGCAGGACGCTGGATTCTCATATGCAAGTTGTGACTCACATCTCAGCACTGATTAGCAAAGAACAGTACAGTAGTTAGATGCCTCCTTGGACCTTTTTTTGGTGTGAATGCCCTCTTTGATGTTTGTGTTTATAGCAGAAGAAACCTTGCGTGCTGTGGAAGGAAGATTTATGTGGTGGAGGCGCCATTTAGCACCGCATTTGATTCAAACACTGTTTCCTGAAACCTTGCAACAAGGTATTTACTACGCTTCGCACTTGCTATTAGTTTTTAAATCATTTTCACTGTTCTTAAATATTTCGATCCATTCAAATGTGTGCAGATGATGATATCCATCGCCACAAGACGACACCGCTGCTAAGCTCCTTCCTTCATGGCACTGTTCCTAGTCAACGTTCAACTCTCAGCTGACATGCCAATGGTCGAAGACGTCATGTCTTCCAAATCCAATCCAACTGTTATGCATGCCCCAAAACAAGACTAGTCCCATGCCTTTCTCAATCTTTTAGGAATCAAAACGTTTGCTAGCTTCAGTAGGTTACCATGCCTACGCCATCTTTAGAAAATCTGCCTGCCTCTGTTCCATCCAATTCCAGTAGGCACCAATCCGTTATCCGTCACTGAATATTAGAAACCAACATGGTTTGGCTGCCTTGAAACCCAAGGGATATGGCGATGTCGTAGTACCACTAGGCAATACCCCTCCTGTGCCCTCCCCTGTCTCCCCTACTTGAAGGCTTATAATGAGACGAGAATGGCATCATTTGCAGTGCCTAAGGATCCATTCATTCCTGTTAGATTATTAAGAACACACGTGTGTTGGGTCCATATGTCAACCTTCTGTCGGCTTGACTGGTCACGGTTTAAGTTTGATTTGAGCCACAGATACTGACAAATTTGACCACGAACCTGCCATGCATAATCCTTGAATTAATCCAGTGATACATTTCTTGGAGATATTTCATATTATAATATACACAGAGAGAACGGGGAGGGGAAAAGAAGGGGTCCAGCTGTGGATCACCGTAATCAAATCTCACACTCACCGACGCGTTTTAGATTGCGGTCAAGATACAGATTTAGACAGAATCTAAGAACGTAGAAGCAGAATACAGCTTTGAATTTAGTGTTCAGAATCTGATGTGCCAAGACCCAAGTCATCAAGAGTTTATTAGCAATTAGCATTACTTGGAAGCTACTACAACTCCTCTGAAATAAATCCCGAATTGATTCTCAGAATGTAAAACGGCATTCCACGTCCATTATCTGTCAGCTGCACTGTGAGTGACCTTGGCTTTTCGAGTTTATCAAAGTTCAGTTCATTCACACGCTAGATAATTAGTAGATGGAAACAGCTGGAGCCTAGTCAGACCTGTAAATATCATTAACCACTTTCATAGTAGATAGCAAGTTAGCAAATGTTATCGTTGACTATAAATTAAGCCCTTCTAGATCAATACAAAGGACAAGTTTTTGTCGATTAATTTATGAAATGATGACTGTACATATATTATATTGTTTGTGGAGGAAGGCCACAGCTTGAGGGTTTGTGTAGCAGCACGCAGAAGAAACTTTTAAAAATAATCAACAATCATCATCTTCATCATATTAGAGTTTGTAAATTGAAAGATATTACAATTTGGATTAAGAAAACATAGGACAAAATTTGCGTAAAAACACGCGAAGAAATTAAAGTGAAGTTTTGTTAATGCATAAAGTCAAGAGCTCATTATATAGAACTGTCCGCGGCTTTAAACGGTTGTTAAGAAACAAAAGCAGTAAATAAGCAGACAATTATTGGCTTTGTGATGGCTCTGGCTCGTGCGTCTTGCAATTAATTTGGGACTTGACAAATGAGTTAGATTAGAATAATCAGAACTGGTCGGCCATTACCGAGACAGTGGCCCATTAAATTACCAACCAAATTCCACACAATTCAGTGTTTAAAAACCAAAGCCAAAGCCCGTCGACAGGTAGCTTACCAGTTACCACTTCAAATTTTCAACTCTCGCGGCGTTGATCATGGCCGGCATCGGGTCTCCCTGAGGTGCCTGCAAGTTTCTCCGTCGGAAGTGCGTGGCCGGCTGCGTCTTCGCCCCCTACTTCCGCCACGAGCACGGCGCTGCCCACTTTGCTGCCATCCACAAGGTGTTTGGGGCCAGCAACGTTGCCAAGCTCCTCATGCACCTGCCGTTGGCCGATCGCTCTGAGGCAGCCGTCACGATCTCCTATGAGGCTCAAGCCAGGCTCCAAAACCCTATCTATGGTTGCGTCGCCCACATCTTCACCCTTCAACAACAAGTGAGTAGTGATCCCTCTCTGCATGCGCACGCAGATTAAAGCTAGTGTGATAATGATTTTGTGCGAACTGTGATAACTTTTTCTTTTCTTTTATTTTCAATAGCCTCTCAAAATTACTAATGCCATGTAGATCCTTAACCTGCAAGCTCAAGTGGCCTCCCTTGAAGCACAAACATCACAAGGGCTCAGTGCCGCTACTGTCAATCTTCCTTTTCATCATCAGCAACAAGTCAACCCCTGCAACACATTTCAACTTAACGAAAGCCAGCACTTCCATGGCTTCGTCGATCAAGCTATAGGGAAGGCAGAGATGATCACACCCTCATTGATGGATGTGGAACATCGCATGAATCATATTGGCCCTGACTCGGAAATGATCGGGGAAGATTTAGTGTTCCCTTTTGGAAATGAGGACGCTAATTGCTTGGATTTCCAAGACAACTTTTGGAAGTCAGCTTACCAAGAAGTGGAGGAGAGACTCAATTTCTAGAGGTTGATGATATTGTTGGGTACTGAAGATAAAAGTGTGATCGATGAATTCATCCATGCATGTGATTTTTTTCATGCTTATTTTCAAGGCATGGGTTAAATTTATTCAGTGAAAATAGGATATGTGGAATATTTAATACACCGTATGTATGATTGAAGAAAAGAGAATATAGAAAGGTGTGGCAATGTAATAGTGAATTGAAAATTTATTGAGAATTCTTTTTTTTTAAAAGCGAAATTGTAAAAAAGAATTTGGTAAAATGAAATTGGTCAAAGGAATGGCCAGAATCTGTGCAAAATATTTTATTGCTCGAGACGATTAGGTATCTAATGTGGCGTTTGCTTGATAAGACATTATCTAACTTCTTAGCCGAATGATTAAATTACCAATTGTAATTTTTTTTTCGCGTTCTTGCTGTTCTATTAAATTCAAAGTGAAGGAGAGTTTCACGAGAATTGATTGAGTGACCAAACCAAGAAAGCTAAAATTTACCATAAAATACAAGAGAAAACAAGGTATAGGATACATCTTGGCGTGTGTTTTGTAATAGTTCTAATAAGTTTTCTTCGTTTTAGAAAAAAAAAATTATTGTACAATAATGTCAGAGACTAGATAACAAGTGGTTTTTATTTTTATTTTTAATTTTCATTTTTTAAAAAATCGGAAAATTGAAAATAGGAGTTCTAATGTCAGAGACTAGATAACAAGATTTTTTTTTTCGCCAGCAGATCGGTTGCGCTTAAGACCGGTTGATGAGGTTGGCCGGGCGTGGGGATGATGGTTCGACATTCTCCGGCGAATCTCCATACGCCAACGTCGGTAAGGGTCCCCGAGCGTTTGAGTAGTAGAGGAGACCAGACCATATTGGAATAGAGTCAAAGTAAGGTCTGAAGATCGGCAGTGGCAGACAGACCTGCTTGTGCTATCAAGGACCACAGAAGTCGAAGCCGACAGGGGGCGCAGCGCGGGAATTCGACGAAGGCGAGTAACACCGAAATCGGTGGGCGGCAGGAAATAGGGGTTCTAATATTTTTTTAGGGTTTAAGAGAGTAATTGACAAAACATAACGATAACAATTTTTGCTGACTGAGACGAATGCCACATCAACGTTTAACACAAAAATAACAGCAGATTAACGTGATGGATTGATTCATAATTCATTGGAAATGTCAGATTTAAAAACTTCAGAATTCATGACACGCTTAGTAAATATGATGAAATTTCCAATATCTTTGGATATCAACCCATTACCCATATGATATTCAATAGAAGAGAAATTATAATAATAAAAATCAGAACATAATAATCAAATACTTGTAATTACTCCCCCCCTTTAATAAAATTGATACCAAAATCTTTACTTCGAATGGTGGGCGTGGTTCACAAGTTGGCATGACTGCAAATGCCCAAAGAGATTGATTGATTAAAGTCTAGATATCTCTGAACAAAATAGACTCGGAAGAACCATTAATTCTTGTAGACTTGCACCATGCCCCACAGTTTGATTCTTCATAGTCAGTAGCTGCAATACTCCTCAAGATTCACAAATTGAACATCAGCAACGTTGGATTCGAGTGAGTTTGGAAGAGGACTGTGTTCAGTTCTAATTATATGGTTTACCCTGGCTAAATCCAAAAAAAAGAAAACATTAACTGATTCCTGTATACACGTTTTGAGTGTGCATAATTGTACACAGCTGCCTGTTACAAAACTCTACCGAATACAGGAGGGGGAAAATTGAGATTTGAACAGGAATGAACCTCATTAGTGCCAAGTTGCATGAAAGTCTCTATGAATTGTGAAGGACCCTGTACAGTTCATCTCCCAGCGATTGTAATGTTACGGGTTTTCTTATCATGCCATTGATCCCGGACTGCAGGCACTTCTCCCATATATCACCCTCTGTGCTTGCAGATAAAGCCACAATCAAAGGCCAAGACCTGCTCCTGAACTTCCTGATTCTCATTGCTACTTCAAACCCATCCATTTGGGACATGCAAAGGTCCAATACTATGACTTGATAGGGTGTGACCGGGTTGCCGAATGAGCTAATGCATTGAATTCCAGAGCTGACAGATGACACACGGCAACCTAGTTTCTCAAGGAGTTTACGAGTAATTGCCCTGTTGGTATCATCACTCTCAGCTAGCAGCACTCTGAGACCTTTGAAATTGGGTGTGGAAGACACAGAATGCAACTCAAAAGATCCTCTGCCCTCTGGTACTGTGATCGACCGTTGCAATTGGAATTGAAGAACGAGTGTGATGCTTTCCGTGAGACCTTTCGAATTCTTAAATTCCCAGATATTTCCTTGCATCATCTTTACATGAAAAGACAAAATCAAGTTGGTTATTAAGGACTTACACTGCTTATCTGCTTACAGTTAAGAAGCTGCATGAAGTAAAAAAGCTAATCATTGGTTATTGGTTAAACTATAAGTTGGTTTCACTAGTGGGTTAACTATGTCATTACCCTAAGGGCATGAATCACAAATCAAAATTACCAATAAGGTTCTCCTCTTTGATGTGCCAGGTTCGCAATCACATGTACTGTGGCTTTCTGTGCGGAATTGTGACAGTTTCAGTTTCATACCTTGCAAAGTGGCATTGAGCTGCTAATTTTCAGTCTTTTTTTTTTTACCTGAGTCATTCGGACCCTCTCTCAACCAATGACAAGATATTTTTGGTGCATCATCATTATAGGGGTAGATCTGATGCAGTAATGCAACTGAAATAATATCTACAGAGTGAGGAATCAATGAACTTGAGTTAGTGACTCAGTATCTCCAGACTTCTCTCAACAATATTATTGGACAACCAGATGCTCGCAGCTGTGACCATTCCAGGTTATGACAGCCCCAAGATATGATGTATAAGACCCAGAGATAGGATTAAATTCAGAATAAGTTAAGATGATGCCGTATACTACAGAATCACAAGAAATCAACCATAGGCCTATTTGAATCAACATAATTGGCAGCAATGTTTATCCTCTTAGATCAGTTATGCAAGGGAATTGGATGACCAAGCTGCACACAAGTCCATTGTAACAAAATGCAACAAATGAGGGAAAAATAAAATAAAATTTAATTATGTGGTTGAGGACAGATAGAAGATCTAAATTCTCAATCAGAAAATGTTTCAGTTTTTGGAGTAGCCCAGCAACCTCTAAATGAGAAACAGTAAACTAGGTGTGAAATAATATACACTAGCTATATCCATATGGGTTTAACATCTTCAGTATCTTTAAACTAATATGGTTCCGCTAAAGCAAACTTGAATATTATCTCTTATATTAAATGAATTTGAAACTAAAAGATTTAAACATTACCTGAACAAGCCTCTTGAACATTCTAAAGCTAAGGCCCATTTCCAAACCTTTAGAATAAGTGATCTGAGATCGCTGAACTGACGATGAGATAAATGATTCAAATTCTAATTTTCTTAATCCAATATCAAACTTCACACAAGCATAACCATCAGAGAAGTCCAATTTCCATGCATGCCATTCCTGCTCTTCTTTGTCTTTGATCCGATCATACCTCAAAACTTGGATTATAAGAGACCCTCCTCCAGTATTACACTGATTCAGAATAGTACCAACCATATGCAGTATCACATGAAAAATTCTCTTCTCATCCCCAACAACCTGATCAGGCACTTCATTTTCCACTTGAAATCCAAAACCAAATCCCCGAGAATTGCAAAGACATCTTGCAGCAGTAACAGCTTCCTTGATCATAGAGTGCAGGTGGAAGGGTCTCATTACCAAAGATACCTGTTCACTGTTTATTCTAGAAATTTCCATCACATCATTGACCAATGTTGAAACCACATTACCACTTTTTGTGATGGTATCAATAATCAGTCTTTGTTCAAGACTTAATTGCTCTTGTTGCAGCATGGACAACAAACCCAAGATAGAATAGATGGGTTTTCTCATTCCCTGGCTCATGGCAACTTGGAATTGATTCCTTGCATCACTTGCCCGTATAGTATTCTGTCTTGCCTGATGCAGATCTCGATTTTGTTGTTCCAACTTCTCTCTCATAATTTGTGACTCCTCTAAGACTGCAGCGTGAGAGAGGGCAACAGTAACCTGATCTGCAACCACCTCAACAATCTCTAGTTCCTGCTTGCTCCAATCCCTTGAACTATCCTTGGGGAGGACCAGAATCAATATTGCATAGGTTGTTTTAACAACTTCTGGGGTTCCACCTTTGAAATTAGATACCTTTAACATTGGCATGCGTATTGCAGCCACTGCTCCAGACTCAACCCTGTCTCCACTACTTGCAGAACCTAGCACAGAGTCAGTACCTAGAATCTTCACGCCCATGGTTTCTTTAACTTCTAATATATCAGGGTCATCAAAAGGAATAGAGCTACTGTACAAATTATGGGTGTTCCTAGACCTTAGCTCATGAGTTAGGTACATCACCTTTTTGTTCTCATCTGGCATCCACACTGCACAATTTTGTAGGCCCAATGTCTTTGAAAGCTCAACCATAGTCGAATATAGGATGGTATGCCTGTCTAGCGATTTGCGAATCTCTTGAGTAAGCATTCTTACATGCCAACTAGCCTCTTCTTGCCTCTTCATCAGGCCAACCTCCCTGTCCAATTCCCAAGCTTTTATTCTCAGGAAGTTCTCCCTCACCTTCACTCTCAAAAGCTGAGGGATCAAGGTCAGGAGTGTTATTGCTGTAGCAAATGATACAAGTGCTGTAAAAAATTTGGAAATGGTTAAGCTTAGCATCAAGAGGAATGAATGGGGCCCGTATGTGAACACATTCAACAAGTGTGTCAGTCCACATAAGACTATGAAGGCGCCAAACTGGATGACAATCCATTTGAATGGGAAGAGGTTGGAACACGTAGCAAAATACAAGAGTGCAAGTGGAATGGAGAAGTAGGCAGCAGCTATCAAAAGATCACTCACTTTCTGACATTGGAAAATGTTCTCAACTGTCCAAAAGCCATCTCCATCGCAGTGGCATCGTTGATACCCTATCTCAATGGCAGATGCAGATAATAGCAAGTAAAAGATTAGAAGTCCATAACACAATGATTTTAACATTTGAGCTATAACACTGGGTTCATTTCATATGGATAGACACCCCTGAGTTGCAGATTGAAAATAATATCACAGTGCTAAAACCCAATAATTTAAGTCTTCCAAGAGTCTTCTCAGATTCCTACACTCAAAGTTAAATGAAAACTCTAATAAATAGTGGGAAAACAAATCCAAGGATACTTGCCATTACATGCCATTAACAAATTGTTAGTGCAAAATATCCCAATAAATAGTCTAACAAAAGTTATATAACAATAAACAAGAATAAAAAATAGAGTCAGAAATACAAATTCAGAGGAGCATAAATATTATCCTATGGAAAATTGCTCGTCCTCGTACATGATAGCATGTTGCCTCACAATACAATTGGTATGTTCACCTCCCTATGAGCACCGTCATGTAGACAGTAATGAAATTCCTTTTGCTGCAGAGCAGCAAAATCAAGAGAAATGGGGGGAATAAGAAATGCCAGAGGAAAAATTTCTTAGGTTTTGCTTCATGATCTTGTTAGAGAACTGGCCTTCTTTTGTGAAAGCTTCTCCATTAGCGTCAAATGCAATATCGCAAAATATTATTTTAAATCTATCATTTTTAATTAATTAATTCTTAACATTGACGAAATAATAAAAGAAAGAAATTATGATGCTAAAGGCCTACTAAAATGTCAATTATAGATTAAAACACCCTTAATGAATCAGTATTTTATCCTTATTTTTCTTTGATAAGACAATAATATTTTTTATTTTTCTTAATTTCTCATTACTTTAGCTAATTAGCAAAGTAATGAATCAAGGACTTGTAGTCTCATAAATCAATTGATCTACAGAAAAGGTAATTAAAATAACAATAAATAACATGATAATACCAACCGTGTATATTATATAATCTAGAATTTTGGCATCACAAAAATAAGCATGCTAATAAAAATTGGACATGCGCACTACTATCAAGGCATGCTAAAATAAATAGGACCTTGCATGATAAATGTATATATCAATATAATGCTATATGTTCACAACATTATTAGCATATTTGTAACATCTCATGAACAAGCTATGACATTCTATAATATAATTTATAATTGTATCTCATATGATTTGTTCATGCATACTAGCATTCAACTAAGAGCAAGCAACATTCATATGTGTGCCAAACATATGGTCAAAAATAATTTAAAATAAAATATGGGTGCAGTATATCACATGCTTAAGATCAAAATAAGTTATCTAAAAAACAGTCCCATCATTGAATTATATGCCTATAGGAGATAATTTATTCTTAGTTTTCTTTTCTTTCTGTTTTCCATGTAAGAATAATCCCACGTGTTACCTATGCATGTGATCATGCCATATGATATTCAATTTTTTTTTTTCCTTCCAAAATGTGAACTTAGATCTGATCAAGTTATGCAGATATTATGATTATTTTCCACCTGAAAAGTGTTATCAATGTTCAATTTTCTAGAGGCTCCAAAGATAAAGCCCGCATTTTACAATTGATAGCATATATACAAGGATTAGAAGCTAGGCCTCACATAAAGACCTTAGCAATGCAAATGTTGGTCCCTATTAAGGAACCAATATTCACTAGGATACATATAACAAAGAGAAAAGATAACTTTACTTAGAAACATATCGAGCCAATAATACCTTGGTAAAATGCTTGGTATGCTAGAGGAATAAACACGAACATTGTCCAAACTTTGTTGCTAGCATTTTTTTCATTCTAATACTCACATAAAAATTTGCATTAAATTACAAACAACATTGCATAAATAAATAGAAGGAAAGGTGTTTAGATTTTCAAAAGCAAAAGACCATAACATGATGTTAAAAAGTGCTGACTGCTAAAAAAATGTAAATGTAGCCATTGCTACCTGTTCTAAGTATACGACAAAGTTGATAAATCATCAAACAAATGGAAAGAAAAACAGGAAGAACTTTCAACAATTGAAGACATTATCCTCCTTAAATTTAAGAAAACATAAAGGTTGAGTTATCATCTAATATATTATTTAGAAATATTAAAATATGGATTAATTAATTTGTAATGACAATGGTGTGGTTATAGGATAGTTTAAAGAAATTTTTTAACAATCTTTTGGATAGCTTCCACTATAGTTCAGATACTTAAATGAAACCTAGTTGGGTGGTACATCTCTTAAACACATTAGGGACCTGATTCACAAAGGACCCAATCCACAACCATTTAGGAAAAAAATTTAAAACCCTAATTTCCTCTGCCCAATCATAAGTCACAGCCCCTATGTTTTGTACTATGTTTCTTCCTCCAACCCCACCCATCTCATGCAGTTAATACCTTAGCATCTCTTTCTCTGCCTGACCTTCACCGCAACCAAGTCGTCAGGTCAAGGCAACAATGACTCTGTCTTTCATGGGAGAATTGGGCAATGGCAGGAGCAGTTGTTGACCCTCTTTCTGCAAGATTGGGTCATGATGATCTCCCCTTGCTCATACACAATGGGTTTTGCATCATGATCCCCTACTCACCATAACCCCACCCTACCTTCTTCAGGAGGAATGCCTCTCCCCTACTTCTCAGTGTCACCCTCACCCCAAATTGCTTCCTCCTGCCACCTCTGCCAGATGCAACCATCGATTCTTGCCCAGTGCTAATGTGCTGAAGCTTTGGGTGAGCAATCAAAGAAGGCAGGGAGCCTCTTCCTCTGGGTTGTCGAGCAGCAGTTGACCAACCTTTCTCTTTCTCACTGGTCAGCAGCATTGAGTCTCTCTCTTGCAGGGTTGAAATTGTGCCAAGCAAGTGATGAGTGAAATTGTCACCTCTCTTGGTCAGTGAAAAATGATGTCAAATCTCCTCTCTCCTTCTAGAATTGTTGGTCATCAGGCATCCCTACTCATCCCTCCACGGCAAACAGCAAGAATATCACTCCTTTATTCAACCAACATCTTGGTAGATCATCATGAAATTAGAATCCAAAGTGATTCGCCTTTACCTTTGGAGTTTGTTAAAACATTTTATCTTATTCATATTAGAGCAGAAACTATAAAGGAAGATCATTAGCTTGGGGTAGGATCCTTCCCTTGGATGGAGCACAATCTCATTGAGTTAGAGAAAAAACAAGGGGATAAGTGGTCTAGGAGGGATGTTGAGCAAAGAGAGAATTGTTTTTTGCTGTATGATGAAGATTCCAACCATGAATTGTACGTTATTGTTCATTATTTAACATGTGTTGTTCTTAAAAGGATAAAATTAATCTGGAGAATGCTTATTACTGTTCAATCTCCTTAGTTAATCAATCAATGTTTTTGAAGTTGATCCAACACAAGTTAGAAGTAAAAAACCCTGGATTTATGTCCATCTTGTCTACATTCTCAGTAGCTGCTATAAAAAATCTTAAATAATAGAGAACATATATTAAATATTTCAGAGAATATAAGATCTAGGTGGCAATAGTAAGCGACTATTCCTACCCCGATACTAATATTTCTACCCGGATACTAAGTGCAAATTGTTAGGACCACATTAACCCAATAATATTGAAGTACATTAAAACAATCTTAAAGTTGAAGCTTCCGGTCCTAGGGCACAAATTTGTCCCATTAATCCGGATTTGATTCCTATATTTTGCCTCAAAAGATACAACCAACGTTCCTTCAACTGCCGATGAATAAACAAAAAGTTTTCTGGACAAAAAACACCATTACCCATACGAAAATGAAATGCAAAAAATGAAGCTTTTACCATTTCCACCAGGAAACTTACGAGAACATACTGTGATGATCGATCAAATGATCAGGGAGTACTAACGAAATCTCAATTATTTTTCTCAGACGGATCATGAGGAAATGTTGAAGAGCTAGTAAATGCTAGCAAATAAAAAAAGTAAATCCAAAAAAGAACAAAAATGATATCTCGAAACACAAATCTAACAAACCTAAGACCCCCAGAATATCAAAGAGAAGAAATAAAGACGCTCATCGAATCAGGAAAAAAACAATTTTAGAGATCTGCTGCCAAAAAATCATTACCTTTTTTTTCCCCCTTCCTCCCGTCCCAATTCAGTCCTCAGCGGAAGAGATCCGACAAGAACCAACAGTTCCGAGCCAAAAGAAACAGGACAGCCGCCAGAAAGGCGGAAAGCCCACCTAGAAGCGAGAAAGATAGTCGCAAGCCACCTCCAATATTACCATCCCCAATCCTCCGCGCCCTCTCAGGATGGATTGCACAGATTCCTTCACACCATCATCCCAGCCATAAGCTGCGGCTCCCGTGGACGGCAAAGTGTCACATCCGCTTACGATCTCCGCCGCCCCGCATTCCCATGGCCCAAGGCGTCAGGAAGAGGAAGGGCAAGGAACGGGAAGAAGAAAAGCGGGGGGAGAAGAAGCAGGGCGTCCAAGTAAGGGGAAAAGATGGCCCCGCACTCTGTACTCTTTTTCACTCTGACTGGAGGCAGTTGTCTCGAAGATCTACGGCTAAAGATATAGCACGTGTTTCCATTGGACAACCAGATTTGCTGCAGATAATTCCATAGTCCGTCCAACGACGAGAGTTTTCGCTCAGTTTTTAGCTGCTGGAAAAAAAAATTAATTATTAAATATTTATTTTTAATTTATAATATGGACAATTTGATATATAAATTTTTCATATTTTTACAGATTGTTTTTAGAAAATGGAAAGAAAAAAAAAGATGATATTTTTCCTGAATTAAATTTCAATCTTCAATAGACAAATTTTACATTTTCTAAAAACTGATTTTTTTTTAAAAAAAAATTGAGAAAATAAATTGAAAATTATAAAAACTTTAACAGGCCAGTCCTTGCCTTTTTGGCGCGGTTAATTAATATCTAAAATAATTAAATAAATAAGCTTAAAAGCTAATGAGTTTGATTCCTAAATAATCGAGAATAAAATTTATGAATAAGATATTATTTTAATATGATTTTACAATAGTATTTCTAATTGAAGCCCATAGTAAACTCAACCTTAATTAAAATTGATGAGATTTTTAACAAATAAGTTAAAACAAGTTTGAAAATGAACCATTGTTTGACAAAGTCTCAACCATCAATAGTAGTGTTACCTTTGAGTTAGATAGATTGATCATGAGATTTTTCTCAACGATGCAAGTTTAAAAGCTTATCATAGTAGAAATTAGTTGGATCCTATTTTGCTTACCAATATTTTATAAATTTAGCTGATAAAAATAATAAATAGTATTATTTTTATTAATGTCAATATTTTGTTAACGATAATTTATAACTTTATGTTTAAATAATTAATTTGGAACTATATATATTTTGACAATTATTTTACTCCTAGATTAACAAAATTATATACAATTTCCGATCACTTTATTAAATTTATAATTTCTAAACAAGTAAGAACCAAAAATTGAAAGATTTTTTGTTTCTAAATTTGTAGCAAAAGGTTTTTAATTAAAAATTGACGAAAATATCGATTTAATTTAAGCTAATAAAAATTGATATATTTGGTAGTTATCCATAAGTGGCGAAAAAGGGTATAGTGATTAATGATTTGGTTTGTGAACGGATTGACAGGTGAATGCTCACCATGTAAATGGCCAACAATTTTTAAATAAAGTTTCGTTGTCTTCTAATATACTTAATATTATTTTAAAAAAAATATCGAGTTAAATTATTTTTATATTAATTGGTGCAAGATTGCATATATGATTTGCAAGAAGAGAAGAAACAAATACAAAAATTGTTGTAATAAAATCGGAGAACAATACATAGCAGCAAAAACCAATTGAGAATACCAGATTCGCAGCTCTAAATCGAGGTTCCAGAAAGAGTCCAATCCTCCTCTTCATCAACATTTATGAAACCAACTAGTTCCTCCGAACTCTTCGAATTTCCTCCTAATCAATTAACGAGGAGTAGAAAGAAATCTCAGTCGGAATTTGTTTGATGTTCCTAATCGATTAACATATTTTGTTAAGATTGATAAAGTGACAAAATTTAACATAATCAAGCTCAATTCAACTAGACGTCTATAGCCCTGCTATGCATTGCCCGCGCCGCCGTAGTGGCAGAGTGATTCGCTCGGTGAATTCAGTTGACTGCGGAGAAACAATGTGGCAAAGCAGGCAGTAAAGTGGATGGTGATTGTTACGTAATTCTTTCAAGGAGCGGATTAAGAGGGAAATGGCTTCAAACTAAAATATATAGTACAAAAAGAAATTTGTATCATAAAAAAGGCTTTCGAAACAAATCTCATACTCGAAACAGATAAGAAGCTTTAGTTAGTTTTTGTTGCTCTTCACGCGAAAGCCACCACAAGAGGACAAAGGAGAGAAAAATCATCAATTGCTATCCTTCTGCAAAAACTTGCTGCTAGAATCATACGACATGGTATCTATTTCTCAAACAGTTGGAAGAGCTAACTATCTATAATCCTCAGGAAGACTGTATCCAATCATGACTATTTTGTCAGCAAATATCTTGCCAGTCTTGAGCAATGATATAATCCTTTTCTTTAAGGTTGTTGTCTTGCATACAATTTGAAACGCAAGAAATTAAGTAGTAGAGTATTAGACGATTGTCTCATGAATTGTGATATTTGCTTCTGATTTTGTACGATTAACATTGGACGCCAAATAATATGAACTTGAGATTGCCAAGAAAATAAAGAGTGCAAGATTTCTTTCCCGATGAGACTTTTAGATAAAGAAAACTTATAATTAATTCATGCAGAGATAAAACTATGTAAGATAAGCCAGACAACCTTGCATAGGTGTCCATTATAAACAAGGAATGAAGATCAAAGCTGAGTCTGGAAAAGAACAAGGATGACGAGCTCAAAGCTAGTCTGATTCTTAATCGTATTCTGCAATATCAACCTACTGAGCTCTCCAGATCTTGTACAGATACGAAGAGGAAAGATATATTTGACAAACTGTTACTCTTTACATAGCCATTATGAACCTACCTACCTGTGCGTTATTCATCTACAATATAGCTGAAAACCATGTAGCCAATAGTAGAGAGCTAATACTAGTGAAAATTTTATTTTATTAAACAAACTAAGAATTCACCATTAGCGATCAATATGTTGAGAGAAGTAGTATCATGATGCACATAAAATATATTTGTATTATTTTAGAAGACAAAGGATGTATTAAATTTCTTGCCTGGTCAGTAAATCGATACTCGTTTGTAGTATGAATCCAAAATTTAGCCTGTTCTTTAGATTGTATGATTCCATCCCAAAGTGAAACCTGCCATATTCAAATCCAATGAGGAACAAGTATAAGTTAGAGTGGAAAATTTCGATCCTCTTCGGGAATTTGTAAAACCAAAGACTGTCAATGTCAGCACACATGAAAAAACCAACAGTTCCAACATACAGATTCTTGTATCCATTGTAAAAATATTATAGAGGTTAGTAGAACTGTGGAAATGCATATGGGTTCGATCACAGGAATTATGCTAGTGGCAAATGTTTTGGGTTCCATGATGTACTCAAAATTTCAGATGGTGTTACAAATTCATTGAGTTTGGAGCCCTTTAGTTTTATGCAAATTTGGTTTAGGGTACTTGCCCATTAAATGTAACCGCCATTAGATTATCTTTCCAGACTACACCTTAGCTAAGAATAATGTGGACAGTATGCTATAACTTTATAATAAAAGCATATTTCACAAGTGCATATCAGATATGGCTTAAATAACCACATTGATATCTTGTCATGGTAAGAATATGAATCATAGCTGCCTTTGAAAGACTGGTGCAGCAAACAAAGGGTGCATTTCTGTTGCCGTGCTCCAGTTAAATAAACCACAGAGAAAATTTTTTCTGGTCGATGACTCACAAGAACTAGCTGACGTATGATAATTGATAGTCATGGAAGATGTTCTGACATGCATTTGACTGTTGTCCATCATAGATACCTTCAGCATAATGCACATTACTAGCATACAAAACAGAACCTCTTCAAACACTTGCTATAGTACCTCACAAAAGATCCAAGTATGTTATGTCTTGTTGTCACACTGACATGGCTCAGCAGGCAGTGTGTAGATAAAGCCAAAACCCAAGGAGTACCCATCCTAGTACAACAGCACAGAACGTTCCAATCCCTTACCACCATTACTTATATCCCAAGTAAAATATCTCAATTATCAACTATGTTCCTGATTATCAATCAGAAAGGCTAAAACAAATACTAATATCCAAGACCCAATCAGGTGCAGCTCTAATAGGCAGTGATGGACACGTTTGAAGGCAATCAACAGAGCTCTGTAGTTAGAAAAGTCAAAATTGATAAAGTAGGTGTAATTGGTTGACAAAGACCAAAGAAAACTTTTTAGTTTAAGTATGAAAAATTTATTTAACTGGTTTAAATATTATTAATTATATAGTTAGGATAGAGCTCAGTTTAGGAATGGTTTGATTATGATGATCATGATTCCAAGTGGCATTTACCATCATTAAATAGGACATGACAAAAAATTACGAGTTTGACTTTATGTATTACATCTTTCATCTTAAGTTGTAGATTTATTTATGCTGTATAAACTTTTCTTTCACTGAGATTCTGATCTAATCTTGTTCAAGTAAAAATGAAGCAGCAAAAGTACACACTCGTTTCAGCATATTTTGGCATGCAATTCACTCCTCACTTGTGTGCGAGCTTAATAAAATTAGCACCCCACACTTGTCAGGACATGCACTGCAAGATTCAGGAAGCATGAAGTGTATGCAACTATAATTTTCAACAAAATGGTAGAACTCATTTTATCTGACCAAGGGTATTGTTCTAGATACATCAAAGCCTCCACACTACTCGTAAAAGGGAATAACTAAGCTAACATGTGTCTTATCTTTCCCAATTCTGTTGAAGTAAACGGGCATTTGAAGCAAATGAGCAGATCATGAATCACAGCTAATTACCTTGTCATATTTCATTGCCTCAATAAGCATATTGAGGATAAACGTATTAGGTTTCCTTCAGGGAATATATAATTGTTTCTAGAATAATAAGTGTTACCCTAAGTAGAGGGGAACAACTTTCCAATGAAAATAACTCTAGTTTTTGGTTCTTCTAAGAGGTGATCAGATTATCTACCCATCAAGAAAAACACGTGAATTTGATAAAATGATATCAAGTAATAATCCTTGAGTAGATAGAGCAGGACAACTTTCCAAAGCAAACATCTATAAGTCTTTTTTTTGTCCTTTTACATGACACACAATCAGATTAGCTACCCATCAAGAAAAACATGTGAATTTGATAAAGTGATATTCAAATGACAATCCTTGATAGCCTTACAGTTTCAACTTCATGAATAAAGAAAGAAGATGAAAACAAACAGATATGTGACAACTAGTAATTCAATAATGAACATCTCACATGATGGCACATTCCTGCCTAGACAACTGTGAGAAAAATCAACAGATGTATCAAGATATGAGCAGTGTCAGAGTCAATAACAGTATTTAAACTAGAAAACAAAATTTTGATCATAATGCACAATTGCATGATTTCAGTCTGTGTCACAATTTTTTTAAAAAAAAAAATAATAGAAAACACCATTACTGAAGTTGTAACGGTAACAAACTACAATATGTAAATAATACTAGGTTCACCTGATGCAAGGCATTCTGTGGTGTCTCATACACAGCCACTACAAAAATAAACACCTAGATAATCCAATTAAAAATCTTAAGACCAAAGTTAATGAATTTGTAAACAGATCCTGCAATGGAATTGAAAATTATTCTGTTGTGAAAAGTTTATGATGATTGTAAGGACAGAGCAAATAATCAATTGGTTATTTCTATATTTATCTAGGCATGTTTTGTGCCATGAAGTTAATTGAGAGTTATATTGTCATTCATTACATGTAGTTATCTAGGCTACATATGGAATTACCTAGAGTTAGAGAAATGATATTTATAATGTGTGAACCGAAAGGGATCTGAAGGTTGGTCCCTTTTCTAACATATCAACCTTTTGACATAAATGTTCAACCAATCAGCTGTAAGACGATATCAAAAGTTAAGAGATCCGCTCAAAATATTATCTCATAACTTCAATGGGCATGTCTAGGCAAGTCAAGTCAATTATGCCACTCATACATGATTGGGGAGTAGTAAGAATATAAATATAAAGATTGCTTGTCTTTCCTAATAGCTCAAGCCTTTGAAATAGATGCTAGCCAATCCACTAAAAAAATATTTCAGCGGCAGAGTTGTAAATTGTATACTTCTTTGTGTCTGATCTCCATGTTTGTTAAGGTAATGTGATCTTAACTACAATAGAAAAGTAAGAATGCACAATATCTCCATTTTCAAAATGATCCAAAAATGGCATAAAACTATTGAAAGTGAACATTGCTCAAATACTCGATCAAAAATTAGCATGCCTTCACATTCTTGGTGTCATCCATTCCAGGTTTGCAACTATGATTTTAAATGCATCCTTCAGAAATTCAAATCATCACACATATTACAGTATCAAATTCAGCAGCACACCAAAAAATATCCTACTCATTTATTCAGCCATTAAAACCTTTGCATAATTAGATTTCTCCAGCTTTAACCTCTTGTGTGGATCATCATATCTAAACTACAGATTCCTGATTGTAATATTGGCATAGAAATGAAGATGCAGCGTTGTAGCTATGCTATGCATTGAATGCAATGATAAAGATTCCATTTGAATGTTATAATCTTTCTTCACTTGTCAGACTCCTTTAAAATCATTCATGTACTAGAATTTGAGTTATTAAAAATTCCATATGAAAATAGCCATATCCTCAACATGCAAAACAAAAAATTCATGATTTTTTAATGACAAGCTACAATTTCTCTCTAAAACTATGTTTAGAAGTTATTGATTTCAAGATTACATTTTAAAATTATTGTGGAAAAGATGCCAACTCAGGTAAATATATTTAAGCAGAACAATATCTCCTATTTCAACTCAAAATAGATTTTAAAAAAATGTGTATTAAAAATACTGCCAATTGAAGAATTTATATGAATTGTGGTTGGCATGGAGATCAATTCCCCTCACCAACTTCATATTACTATGTCTCATTAAACCTAAACTGTATTTATATAAACCTTTCCTATCTAGAACTACTAACTCGGACGTACCAACATAGAGAGGAATGAACCAAAATAGAGGGCCTACTCTTCCATATAGTACATACATAGATCTAGTGTTTTATGGCTGGTCTTAGAATACACTCTCCATATTAGTCAGGTTATGGGTACACATTTCCTGTACCCTCTGAAACCCTAAACCTGCAATATTTTTCTCAAACTCAAGTTTCAAGTTAAAATAGTCTTTTATGATCAATCAAGTACTAGTAATTCGTTAGATGGTTCTATAAGATTAATAATTATTACTTTTATGGAGAATCCCCTACACCCATCAGCAAATAGGGAAGAGTACTGATGTCATAATCCCACTAAGTGAAGGGATTTTGGATGTGCCTATATTATGCTAGTGGCCATCTCTGGTCTTCAAAATGGTTAACCATTTTGGAGATTAAGTGGTCTCACTTTCAACATAATATCAAAGCCACAACTCGTATGTCTGAGCCTAATGAAAAAAGTGTATGTGTCATGGATGTACACAGAGCCACAGCACCTTTGAGTTTGATGGTCAGGTGGGGACTCCTGCATGAGCACTATCCTAGATACACTTAGAGCTTCAAATCATACCTCTGAACATGACTGGATGTGAGGACCTGAGGAGGGTATTTCAAACCCATCAGTGTAGAGGGTGACACCAGCTCATCATCCAACATGGCCTGCATCCTGACTGTGCTTATACTAACGGGGTGTCCCTTCCCAAATAGCTAGTCATTTTAGGATGAAACAGGAACTACCCTGCTTCAACAATTGCAAAAGGCAATGACTTAAAGCCAAATATGTTTGACATAATTACATGCAAATTACCAAGAATAAAATTCTTAAATCATACACTTACAACCTAGAGCAGCAGAAAAATAGGTTCTAATCATTAATACTATGCCCAACAATATGCTTTAAAATACGCTGATTAGTAAGCGTGTAAAAAACCTGTTTAGTATTCCAGGTGAAAAGGGATGAAAGATCTGCTGATATGTTCATTGTTAAGCTGACCTAGAAAATATAACAGCGCATGAAGTTAGATAAACAGAAACTTGCAACATTCTTATACGCATATATAATGTGTTTAATATAATAACATGTCCTATGTTAGCAGTGAACCGAAAATGTGATTTAGTAGTATAATGTGCAGAATCAACAAAATCAATATTATATATTCAGGTTTAGTTGACTGAAATTTTCACCCAATATGCAGATTTTTCTTCTGGACAATATAGTAAATTTGAAGCAGGAGGATTTAATGTTTTCCCATTTTCCTTTCAAACAAAGATACTGCTAACAGGAGACACTAATTTTGAGTATAATTGGAGAGAAATAAGCAGGAAAAGAAAAGAAGTGAAATGAAAAGATGCATTTCACTTATTTACTTCTAGGGAATAGAGAAAGAACTTAATTCCATCCATTTCCTATAATTTTATTTCCATCCAAATTGGAAGAAAATGAGAAGAAATGAAATTTACACATATAAGTGAGAATATTTTTGCTTCCTTCAATTCCTTTTAGGTAAGTTTAAAAGGGCAGTCTGGTGCATGAAACTCATGTCAATGCGGAGTTCCAGAAAGGAATCGAACCACATTGGATCTATTGCATGAAGCTCCTTGTAGGTATGTTTGACAAATGAAATAGAGTGAAAATAAGATAAATACTATTCACTTCTTTTCAATAGATGGTAGCGAAAACAGTTAATTATTAAACATGTTCTTTTGACAGTTTGTAATTTGACTCATTGATCTTAAACTTCATATAGTATGCATTTTGATTTTGTATCCATAGAATCAATGTTTTGGCCAAAAAGCAGTCAAAGGTTTCAAGCAAAAGCACAGTTAAGTTTCTGTATACTTATCTATGCAATGCTCAGGCCTAACAACCAACAGAGCTGTATGCAACTGCAGCCTGCGTTGGTGCTTTAGTCTATTTTAAATTATACTTGCAGGAGGAAGCATTATGAATTATCCATATAAGAAAATGCAAAAATGTTTAGAAATCTAGAGGGGTGCTAGTTAAGAATTATACACCATTAATCAAAGGGTAAATATATATTTTTCCAAAACAATGGAAGAACATATTTACCATTTACCATTACAAATTTTAGTATTGCATATATCCTTCTAAATTTCAAATTTATTACAAATACAATTCATTTGAATTAAATTTAGCTTATTGATGTTTGGTTAAAATTATATTGTCCTTATTATAATTTTTGTAATTGTTTACTTTCACCTTTTTTTCTCTGTCTCACTTTTAATCTTGCATTTTATTTCTTTTAGTCATTTTTTCATATTCAAATGTCATTTCCAAATATTCAAATGACATTTTCGAATATTAATAAAAAGAATATATTGAAAAATATTAAAATACTAATGTGATCAAATTCAAAGGTACATCATAAATGTTTAAAAGTTATAGGGCAATATGGTTAGCTACAATCCTTTTGCTACTATTCTATGAAAATTTTACAATACCATTT
>JBAMHZ010000117.1:4467116-4488096 GCA_037177395.1 Alpinia galanga
AATGTTACATAAGTTGAGAATCCCAAGTTGCAGAGGGTGACGGATCATATCCCAAGATGCAAGATGCCGAATGGAGTGTGAGATGCTGATGCGATAAGAAGCCCTGTCTAACATGATCTATCTTCTTATTTATCAAGTCGGAAAACAAGAACATGGCCCAAGAGTTAAAAGTGCCATTTAGCAATATGAATCAGCCACCAATTTATATAATCTGTCAGGGTGACTGCTATGCTAACCATGCAGAGACACCTTGCATACAAGTGTCACCCGACGTGTGTCTTTGCTCTTGCTAAGGGTGAGTTTGGATGACATTTTTTCAATCTGTCCAGACATTTTTTCAGGTTGTCGAGGCCTCGAGGGACTCTTTCAAGACGGATGTACGGATAGATTATTTCAGGCTGTAGAGGACTATTTCGGACAATCTTAATGTGTTTGGAATTTTTGAAAAGTAGCAATGCAGTTTGGAAAATTTCCAGTTGGCGTATGAATTGCTGACAAACAAAATAAAATAATAAGGAAACAACTCTTAAAATGACTGAGAAACGAGAGTGGCCAGTGAGAGAGGTGCGAAGAGGAGAGTAAATCCATGGCCATGGGCATTTCTAAAACCCAACTCCTTCACCACCACCTCCTCCTCTCCCCTTGCCAAATCTTCACCACCTTACTCCCATTCCTCTCCTTCCTCCTCCTCCCCACTGTCACCGGAGACCTCCTTTCCCTTGTCTATAAAGGCTGCGCCAATCAAACTCTCTCCCCAGCTTACTCCTACATTCACCCTCTCGCCTCCATCTCCTCCGCCCTCACCGCCCAGGCGGCCACCTCCAAGTTCTACAAGGTCACCGCTTCCTCGTCCTCCCTCGGCGGCCAGCCCTTGTTCGCTCTCTTCCAATGCCGCGGAGACCTGTCCTCCTCCGCGTGCTCCGCCTGCGTCACCCGGGTCCTCGCCATGTGGACCTCCCTTTGCGGCGGCTCCGAGGCCGTACGCGTCCAGCTCAACGGGTGCTACGCCCTATACCAGGCCCCTGGATTCCCCCAGGTTTCCGGCACCCAAATGCTATACAAGACCTGCGGCTCCGGCGGCAGCGGAAATGGCTTCGAGACTAAACGCGGCACCGCCTTCGCTCAGCTCCAGAGCGGGGTCGTCGCCGGCCATGGATTCTACGCCACCAGCTATGCGTCCGTGTACGCCATGGCACAATGCGAAGGCGACCTCTCCGTCGCCGACTGCGGAGAGTGCATCGCCCAAGCCGTTCAGAAGTCGGAGGTGGAGTGCGGCGGCGCGGCCTCTGGTCAAATCTACCTCGACAAGTGCTACGTCAGCTACAACTATTACATCAATGGCATCCCCCATGGCACAGGAAGTGTCGGCGGAGAAGGTGACTGCTAGTGCTACCGTCATCGATTAACTTGCGTCAAAGATCACATTTTTAATTTATATTCCCTCTATATTCCAAACGGTTTGATGCTACAAATAATTTCTTTATTCTTAACCCAAGTAAATATCAATCCTTCTCTAAGTTCTGGGGGTGTCGTACTGGGAAGCAGGGCAAACAGAGAAGACAGTGGCCATAGTTGTGGGAAGTGCTGCGGGAGTTGCATTCCTGGTGATCTGCTTGCTGTTCGCCAGGAGTCTAATGAAGAAAAAAGATGGTATGTGTTACTAATAAGAGGAGACAAATGGTGTCCCTAATGAAAAAAAAATTGTTTTCTTTGGGTACCTCATCTTTGTTTGCTTGCTTCAATATAGCTCCTGAGTAGCTTCTCTCGCTTTCACCAATTCATTGCAGATTACTGATCGAAGGTGGATGAGAGAAATAATTGAGCTGCTATAATTGAAAAGAATGACCAGGTAGACGAGGGGCATTAGCTGTGTACTTGAGAAGAGAGAGTAATGGATGCTTGTACCTTCTAGGGGGCTCACGGAGGGGTCTCCTCTTGGACGTTTCCTTTTCAAACGCCTGTATCCATCATGTGTGTGTGTGTGTGAGAGAGAGAGATAGCAATTGGTTGGTTCCTATCTCCTCTGACTCTGTGGAGATGTCTCTCGTTTCATCAAAAGATCGTGTAAATGTAAGTTTATACTGATTCACGAGATCAAATTCATTTTCTACATAGGAGACATGGAGTAAGTTTTGTTCGATTATTGACTACTTGATTTAGACAGATTGACATGCAAAAAGCATAGGTTGTTTGACCATTAAGAGATCTTCTGTCTCTGGTAGCTAGTAGCATTTAACTCTCAAATTGAAACTTTCTTCCAAATAGGTTGGATTTATAGCTTGCACCACCTGCAAGTTTAAAATTTATCAATGCCAGGTTGCTTGCGCAGTTTTCAACAGCGTGCAAAGTTTTTTTACTTTCATGTCTGTAAAAACATAGAACATCTACCATATAACCAATTAACGTACAAATTTTCGATGTTTTCTTTCAACAACAGACGTGTTAAGACCAGCCTCCCCTGAAAAACAAAAAGCTCGTAAAGGATAAAGGTTTAGCATCCATCGTAGATGCCTGCGTATTCCAACTGAAGTCTGTGGAAAAGTGAAATTTTTATAATATGAAGACCGTGAAAATGTAAGAATATTCAAAATGCATAATTACGCCGCTGTATCCACCATAGAGTCAAGACTTCACCGGAGCCCCTGGCCATTGTTTGCAGCTATTACTTATTAAGCTTCTCATTATGGGGAACCACGAATACATACATACAACCAGCATTACTAAGAAATGCCTCCCTCCCTTTAGAAACGGACCGGAAATACGACAGCTCGTAATTAAGCATATGCATATATAACTACAAGTGCAACACCAACATCGCCCTAATCCACCTTCTCGTACGCCTCTCGCTGGCTGGCGCAGCACTCGAACAAGCTTCCATCAAAGCAACGCCTGATGGCTTCCCGCGGCAGGTATCCCTCTTCATCTCTCGCCAACAGGTACAAAGCTATCCATTCTAGCTTCGCCGCAATCCTATTCCACACGTCTTCGATTAAAGACGAATTGCATTTTTTTTTTAAATTAGGAGTTGAATTAGAAAGCTCACCATCCA
This sequence comes from Alpinia galanga, assembly GCA_037177395.1. Lineage (NCBI taxonomy): Eukaryota > Viridiplantae > Streptophyta > Magnoliopsida > Zingiberales > Zingiberaceae > Alpinia > Alpinia galanga. Next base: position 4,470,166 of record JBAMHZ010000117.1, read on the forward strand.
AAGAAATCGTAAGCAACTCTTTGGCCTTCTGTCATCCTCCACAGCTCGACGAAAGTGAGCCTGTTGGGATCTGTCCGTGCGTACTTGCTAAATATATTCTCAAAATTCACAGGCACAAATCTAAACCCAAATATGCAAAATTTCAAGAATATTCAATTTATAATTAGGTTTTCCAGTAATAAATATTATTATCAAGACAGAGACAATACCTTCCCTCGTTGTCAAAAGATCCGGAATCACTGCCATGTTTGCTTGCGTGGATGTTGTGTATGTATATCGGGAAAAACAGAGAAGGTATCCAGCTCTTCAATGCAACAAAAATCTTATTGCGAAAATAAAGATTAATTTACTAATGGTCCACATAAACAATATTAATGAAACTTACTGGTTGAGTTGCGTAGCTCAAAGTTGCATTAACTGCGATTGCAATGAGCAGTGACATAACGGGATTGAAGCCAATAAGTCTTGAACCTATCATACGTACACACACAAAAAAACACAGAAAGGATTATGATATTCCGGGTTTAGAACAGAATAATAGTCCACTAACCCGTATAAGTTTCCCAAGGGTAAACGATTCCATTGTCATCCAAGTCGAAGAAGGCAACGTGTTGCTGAAGAACGCTGAGCTGGTGATGCTTGTGCTCTTTGGTGCCTTCAGGATGATATACGTCTGGAGCCGCTAATCCTCTCGCCAAATCTTTATTTATTTATTTATTTTTCAAAAGATATGTGTAACGAAATTATTAATTGTCTTGCATTCGAATGAATATACAAAACAAAAAAAAACAAGAGAGAGAGAGAGCTACAAGGTTTTGAAAGGTGTTCCTCCAAGTCAGTCCGGATCCGCCTCTCCAGCGTCACCGGCGCTTGGGCTGCCACCGTCGACATCGCATCCTTCGGCTCCGCCATCTTCCCTTCTCTTCAAAACTGAGAGTGAAACACAAATTGCGGTCTCTGTTTTCGTCAACAGCTGGATGCATATATACTGAGGAGGATGAGTGCAGCAGGGAAGGACGAAGAGACTCGTGGAAACTGCAAGGAGCATGGTGTATATACGTGGCGATGTGCATGGCAGTCGTACGTTACGGGAGGTCGCGAAGCGGTGGCTTTGCGTGACAAATGCCTCAGTCACGTTTGCCATTTGTAAGTAACCGCAGTCAGATCGGAGCAAGCTGCGTTGCATATCACCTCCCTGTTCTTCTTGCTATGTGGTATGAAAGAGGATGACTTTTGATTCAGGCACAAAGAAAGTGCAAGACAATTCGATCTGAAAGTAATATGGGATTTTGAATATGTAAATTTTTAACAATTTTTGAAAAACTGAAACTAAAATAGTCAAGCGTGAATCATCCTCCGTGCCACTTTTCTACGAAACCTCCTCATAATTCTGGAAAATGATTCCTAATGCACACCATTCTCCATCCAATTGCTACCCACAGAATAAGAATCACATTGTTGAGCTACTCAGCATTTCAAGGTTGCTCAAAATTTACTCTTTCTGTGCTGTCAAACAAAAAGTTCTTATACCTTAGGTAGTGTTTTGCATCCCCTTTAAATACTAACAAAGTTATCGCGCCGCTAAATGAACTAAATCTCACTTTATGATTTAAAAAGATAAAATTATAATTACCATAAATTAAAAAGTGAATTTTAAATGAAAAAGTATGTTAAAAAAATAAGCAAAAATCATGATGACTAAAAATAACAAGTAAAACTGGTAAAATACAATCAAACACGTGTCTTGAGACGCATACATAAATACAAAGACTCCGGTACAATTTCATGCTCGAGAACATTCAGCTGGCCTCGAGCTGCAAGGAAATCCTCATCCGTTTTCATCTGCAGATTTCACTGGGGGCTCTTTCTGAAACCAATCATACAATTGGTGGCAGATTGCAGGAAGCAATGGCATCCAAAAGCCACGTATGTGGAATCACCGGAGAGGAAGTATTGGCTGCAAAACTCTCAGCTTCTTCTCTTCTCTTCTTGATCACTCCATTCAGGTCATTTGCGTCGCTTCCTTGTGGAGGCTCTGCACTGTAAACTATCAAAGTTGTTGGCACAACCTCAATTCGCTCCAGAAATCTTCCACCGGCAGCAGAAATCAAAGTTTCAAGATATTTCTTGTAGTTTGGCATAAAATAACCATTAAAGTAAAAGGACAGACTCGAAAACAGTTTTGGTGCCTGCAACAGAATAGTAAGATCAGAGACAAATGATCACCTTTCTGTGGACTCTGAAATGGAATCCATAAAAATGTAACAAAGAAAGAAATTTGTATACCTTTTGAGAAGCTCTTAGTCGCCCATTTCTTGGTCCATCAAATGATCCATGAATGTCATGGGTGATTTCATAAGGTTCCTCCGCCACTGGATGACCAGCCTCCATGCAGGCCTTAAGCCCTGAAAGTGATGGATGTTTGATTAACGAAATTTGAAATGATATGTTCATGACATCAAGGAAAATGCAAAGCAAGAAAGACAAAAAATGATAGCATGAGGGCGAAGGTACTTACAGTCAACACGTAGAATCCACTTTCCACCCAAGATGGCCATTAGAACTTTGAGCGTTCTGCTGCAAGCACCATGCTCATCTGTGGCAGCGAGCACATGCGTTATGCTCGAGTTCCATATACTGGTTGTAGAAGCTCCGGATAAGGTCACAAATTCATTCAGCATGTTCTGTGAGAATTGCTCAAGCATCAAACAAAGAAAGACTTAACGATGGTAGATAATTGAAATAAATAAAAATGTTTACTTTCTAAGGCGTCAACATGATTACCTTCTCCTCCCTGGACAAGGCAGATCCACAAAGTATCCATTCTCTTGTTACACATGGAGACGCAGTCCAAGCTTCTGCAAATTGCCTTGTGCATGGGGGCTGATCTATCGGATTGGAAAGGCATCTATCACAGCACCCAAAAAATCAAAAGTAATTCCCAGTCTATGTAAGCAGCTCAAATATTTCTCAAGAGAAATCATACAGTATGGTGTTTGCTGATGTCTTTTTCTTGTTCGTTTTGTTAGTGGATCTATCACATGGAAGTCTATGTGAAGAGTGCGTTGGACAAAGCAAAAGAAATTTCTCCTGCACAAGAAAGTAGATTTACAATGCTTAACGTTCCTCAATTGCAGGTATGAAATTGAAAAATGAGGCTCATTGGTTATAGAACAAAGCATTAGCCTACATAGTCCCATCTGCAGTCTGAGAGAGCATCAGCACAAGGAACGTGATAACTTCTCCTGCAACTCTTATTGTAACACCCGAGTGCAGCTCCTTTTAAGCCACAGCGACTGCATTTGATCTTTGATGCGCGTGACAGCTCGGCCTCCAAATTCATAGCAGTCTCATCAACAAAATAAACTTGTGGTGCCCTGGATTAGGGGTTGGCATGGGTGTATTAGAAGAAATTTTGGGCCCATAGGAACATGAAAACTTCATGATGAATAGATAATCACAAACAAAATTTTGTCAATCATACGCCATTGCCCATCAACATCACAGGTATACATACAGATGAACGCAAGGAATAGCGACTGTGGGCTAGTGACCACAATGTGCATGACATTTTAACATCCAGGAGTATGTGACTTTACCATCCTATACATTTTTGATGGACATGCAAGACATTGGGTTGTGACGCTTGCTCGTCTGTCATTGGTTCTCCATTAAGATAATGTAACATTGTTCCAGATCCCTGAAAAACTTCCATTAATTAATAAGAGGTTTGCTAAATGTTCTAAGTATAGCCAGTTGAGGACAATTAGTGGTTCAAAATTAATGCGAGTCGTGCAAAATAATAATAATAATAATAATAATGACAATAACAACAACAATAATAATACAAAATATAAGAACAGCTCTAAGTCCACATGTAATACCTCAGTCGCTATTGAAGTATGGCAAAATGCACAATTTACAATAAGTTTTTCTTGCATGTGATCTGCATTAAACAAATAACAAGTGGTAAGATCCATACAATTGATTAAAATGATTCAAAATCATACACAGTAATACTTACCATTATCCTTGTTTAACCTTTGCTTTTTTGACTCTACCAAAAAGCCATTTTCCATTAGGCAGGTTTCATTATCTGCAGCTCTCTTGAATAACACTGTTGCAGGCAATTGTCCAGTGGTCTGGAAACAATAATTAACTTGTAGGTTAACTAAGAAGTTGCGCATAAGAAATCTAAAAAAAGTAACCAAATTCTAAAATATTAGAAATGAAGATTCTCTTTTGCGGAACTTACTGGTTCACTTCGTCCATCATAGCTGTCATTATCTGAATATTTTTGATAGCCAGAGGATTGAGGACTGAATGAGTCCCCTGGTGCAAGGAACTTATTGATCTCAACTTCTTCGCTGACTTTCTCACTTGCATGCAGCTTGTGTTCATGTGGTTTTCCCTCAAGCTCGTTTTCTAATGGATTCATATATCCGAACAATGTTGCACTAGAGTTGACATGAAATTGCCTCTGCTTATCTATAATATCTGTAAGTTGTTCGAATTTCTCTGCCAAGTTATTGTTGCTGGAATCTGGCCTAACATCTGAATGCGTCTTTGTGTCTAGTCACATATCAGTTAAAGTTGCAAATTTATTATTTATTCAAAGTAGTAAATTGATAAAACTCAACATGCGGAAATTGGGCTCTGATGGTACCAGAAATAGCAACTTGCAGACCTTGATTCACAACAGCATTAACTGTAGAAGTCATGTTTTTGCAGATATGTGCAATCGCTTCAATATGACCTGCAGCCCTTAAATCTGCACCATTTATGAAGACATGAGAATAATATGCCTGGATCAATGAATCTATAATTGATATGATGTACCTTGTTCAGAAAAAGGTGCTTTACACACAACACAGTCTTGTGCATTCGTCGCAGTATTAGTAATACAAGATCTGGAGACGACCAAACAATTGTTGTTACACGCAAAAACCAATCATGTGTAATCACTTATACCGGCACAGAAGCACAAACCTGCAGTACATATGGTTACATGGCAACAACATTGGCATGCTGAGCAGTCTTAAGCTGTCAAATTTGTGACACAATATATTAGAGCACCATAAAACTCAACAACACCTACGAGCAAATTGAAAAGCTGCTCTTTGAATTTTGAAATAACTAATTCTAGATACCCATCCTCAACATATTGCTGATGGAATTTTGTGCTATTACAAAACATGAAAAACTTTATTGGGCCAGAGACAGCATCATAAGTTGCAAAGATAGAGTAATGATAAATCAAGCATAACACTTTTCTTGGCAAGACACATAAGAGGTTTAGATTGGGTGAATACTTAAAAACATCAATGACGCTGACAGCTTGGACCGATCAAACAAACTTGAGACTTCCACTGTTTTGATAGGTTCTGACGATTATGTGACGAATAAATTTGTTCACTAACAAAAGTTATCAAAGGAAAATTTTGTTCAGAAAAAAATAGGAATTTGAAGTTACATGTGACATCAAAAATTCAGCATCCCTACCCTTATGGCACATCTATAGATCGATATTTGCTCCCTGCAGCAAACTTAAGCACACGCTGAGCGATGCATAGCAGACTAACTCTTCGTCCATGAACCAGAAACAGAAAAGAATGAGGAGCTTTATTAAAACTTAAAACTTTCTGCTGCTACTTTCATGCAACCATCATATATCAAGAAGCCTTCTTTACCATGTGCGTAGAATCAACTTAGATCTTTCTTGTGAGCCTTAAAAGAGGGGATTGGATCGAGAAGATAAACAAAATACCATATGGCGCAGGTCAACTCCAACTCCAACTTCTGGAGATTGAAAAGTAAAGGGTTTGCAAATCGCCTGAAAGCTCCCAAATCCTCCATCTCTCCCGCCCTGCTCCTTCCCTGTCGTCGATGGTGGGGATTTAGAATGAGATAGGTATCGATGAGCTTGACTGCTTGAGGAAGGCGTCAGTCTATTTAAGGCTGTGAGATGAATCCCAATAAACCCTTACCGGATTTGCCTGGAGGAAGCGCGCGGGAGACTTTTTTAGTTTCGTTTGCATACGCGCGCGCGGGTAAATCTCTTTCGTTTCGTCTTGCGGACTGGGGGCGAGTTGTTAAGTTTTGTGGGGGCAGTTCGGACTTGTCCTTTTCGCTACGCTGGCCGAGAGGCGTCTTCAGGCCCATGAATTGGCCCGGGTTGTACGGACTTTTGTAGGCCCGTTTTGATGGGGCAATGGCTTCTTAGCCCGTGGGCTGTAAGCTCCTATTAAACTTGATCAGGTATCATTAGCCATAAACTGTAAGGCCCAAATTTCTATTGTTCATTTTTTTTTGTTTGAAAAAAAATTATTTAAAAAATTATGTCCTTAAGAAAATTTAAAAAAGTGTTTTACTAAATTTTCGTCACAATTATTTCTGCCACAAATGATGGCAGTTTTTGCAATCAACTTGGCGAGCTCCACCGTCCCGTGGCGGCGGTGGAAATGCATTCAGCCACGTGGCGTCTTCAAGTATAAAAATCCGAAAATAGTCTATCTTCGAGTAACCTAACAAATTCGCAGGCGACGAAGAGAAAGATATGGAGGAGACCAACGGGACCGCGATGCCGAAGGCAGTGGCAGAGAGGCTTCTGTGGGCGAAGAGGCACTCGGGAAAGAGTTACTCGAAGATAGCGGAGGAGACGGGCCTCACCAATGTGTATGTTGCCCAGCTGTTCCGTCGTCAGGCCCAACTGAAGCCTGGAACCGTCGACGCCCTCCGTGCCGCCGTCCCTGCGCTTTCGGATGAGCTCATCCGGGAGATGATGGAACCGCCCTTCCGTTCCTTTCGACCTGACCTTGTCCAGGAGCCCGCCGTCTACCGGTCGGTATCTTTTACTGATTGCTCCTCCTCCGTCTGAACCTCTATTTTACTTCCCCCTTTTTTTTGTTGATATTCTATCGATCAGCATCGGATGATTTTTTTTTTTCCTGCTGAAAAAGGGCTTTATTTCCCGGAGAAGTATACTTAGCTTAGGAAAAAGAATAGTTACTTTTTAATGTCTTAGATCGGTAGATCTTCATCCAAATTCCCTTTTTTCCCCCTCCAAGTCGGTGGTTTCAGTTCACATCTCTTCTGATGGTGCACCATCCAGCATATATTTCCTATGATAAATTTCCCAAATGCGCACAATTAAGAATATCTAAAATTATGTCACCCTGCTACTTTCAGAATATCAAAATTTACACTCTTCGAGTTTTGGGCTTTTAAACTCTTCTTCATTTATCTGCAGACTAAACACTCTCGATCATGTTAATGGACACTTCCAGAATTATTATAGTGGGTTTTTTTTCTCTCCAAAATGACATGTTTTGGGCAATCAATGTGATTCTTAGACCTTCTCAATTCAAAAGCACTTCAAAGCTCTATTTGGCACTCCTAGAAATACTTGGTGTAGTTTTCTTTCAAACATGTCCTATTTTAGACCATCAACCTTTTGAACTAAAACACTATCTCATATGACTTAACACTCCCATTAACCCTCTAGCAATATTAAAGGATGGTTCTAGGGCATAGGCAATCCCCCAGCTGGCTGGCACCCAGGTGCTAGGCGGGGGCGAGATGGTCGACCAAATCTCTAGTTCTATTAGTCTACAAGTCAAGTAATTTTGATAATTTTTTTCTGCACTTGGCGTATTTAGCAACAAAATTCCAGAAAATTTATAATACACTAGTTAAGATTTTCATGTGCATCTCAACCTGAACATAAAAGGGGAACTAGGTCACAATGAACAACTTGAAGGATTTATAGAAATGCAATGGATGGAAAAGCTCGAGTTACTATGGAAAGAATAATTTGGTCACAATTAAAGATAGAAAAAAAAAAACTAGGCCATGTTGAAACGCTAAGCGAGAAGAACCATGAAAATATAATTGAAAATCAACCAAAAAATGTAGAGGAAAACGAAGAGGCAAGCTTAGAAACACACCTACAAAAGAGAAAAGGGGAAATCACAACCCGAGGATAGCCAAAATCATAGGTGGAAGCTTGGCATTGTGTGGAATAAAGGAAGACGAGCACACCTTCAATAACTCGGGAGAAGACCAAAGGTTGTTCGGGTAAAGGTAGATAGAAATTAAGGTATTTTTAGTAAGTGAACCAAACAAAAAAAATCAATTTTGTCCCCACCAAACCGTTTGGATCACCTAGGCAAACTGCATGGACTGCCTTTTAAATGGTACACTCAATGTGAATCACCTTCCACCTAGGTGAATGGAGGCTGGTCAAAACTGCCCAGGCAATCACCTAGGCTGCTTTTTAAAGCATCGCCCGCTACTGTAGGAATGGTGATTCAAAATCACCATGTTTAGTCATCATCTGTTGGGAACTATCATGCACCACAATTAGGTGGTTTCATGTTGTTTTGAAAGTTGGTCCACTGCATCGTTAATATGATGAAACCCTTTTCTTACGCTTAGAGGATATTTGTGTCACTATGCATCAAAACACATGAGTCAGTGAATGACCAACCCCAAGATATGATATGATGATTTTGAAGGCTTTACTGGTGTTTTTTTGGAGCTGGTGCATTCTCTTCTTGCAAGAGGACATCTTGGGAGAAAAAAAGGAGAGTGAAGGCTACACTTGACCATCACCTTGTGTGCCTTTGCTAGAAGTTGAGATATTTGCTTTTTGCTTACATCTTGACTTTTAACTGCTTCTTCAAATGTGTATCCCTCCCTCAGGGTCATTTTGACTAGATCTCCAACAATTAAGTACACTTTAATTGGACACTTGTGATGTTAGACCTATTTAAGTTAGACTCAGCTCTCATCTATATTAATCATTGTTCATCCGAGTCTTACTATTCAGATATTTGGATGCATTGTGGGTTCAAGTTTAGCACAATATAAATCAAATTGATTATAATATTTATATATTTATTGAGTTGTGGTTTACAAATTTACTCATTAGTATGCTTATATAATATTTTGATTCCATCGACATATTTAGGTCCTGATGAACCTATTAGTTCTCCTAACTGACATTTCTTAATGGGTTTGGAATAGCTGGCAGGTGGGTATCCATCTGATTGAACGGGTAGGTTGGATAGTTATATGCAAAGTTTTAGTTGGGGTTTAAATTGGGTTGGGTACCTGTTAAATGGGATCCAATTCGAATAGTAGGTGAAATTTCAGATACCTGACCTGCCTTCCTAGCTATGCCTCTGTTGAGTGTAGGAGAGACTCTTTGGTATAGAGAATTTGTATAGGATAGATTATATGTGGTTTCACATGATTTAGTTTCTCCACAGAAATTTCACTGAACTGCATGTACAATGAATGCCTTAGGATCTAAGTAGTCTATCTCAGTGTTATTCTTTCATTTGTTTTTGAAGAATATATTACTGCTTGTTTAGTGTAAAATTGGAAACTGCAAAGCTTTTGAATAGGGAATTTTAGTCTCTAGATATGCTAATTCTTTGGGACCTTTGTTTCCTTTATCATTATTCATTCCCATTTCATTTTCCAATATTAATTTATTCCATTTTGGAATTGTCTATTGACACTGCCCATTATTCTTAAATTTATTAGATTAAATGAAGCAGTTATGCATTTTGGAGAAAGCATCAAAGATATCATTAATGAAGAATTTGGTGATGGCATGTAAGTGAATCTGAAACCTGTCTTTTGTTATATTGTTGATACTGTTTCCCTTATAACTTGAATGACCTTTAATGAATCTCCTAATGACCTTGAATGGCCTTATGTAGATTGTGTGTACAATTAGGGCATTCCTACTTGAGGGACTACTGACCTTGAATAAATCTCCTAATATTAAATCAGGCCCAAGGTTAACCACATGGTATGTATTGTCTGCTAAGTAATTCGGTTGAATTCAAAAAACCAGTCGTAAAGAAAACGTATTATCAGGCTTGGTGAAAGGATCAATAATTGTATACTACTGAGCTCACGAGCCATTAATTAACTGGTATGTCATTTTCTATGGTTGGATGTATCTCATTACTCAGCAAACAAGTAAAACAAGCTTGCTACAAGTGGCCATATTGCTGAAAGCCTGAAATGCTTAAGCAAACTTATCCTGGAAGTCTATGCTTATGAAACCAACACAAATGGCTTACCATATCTGTTATAGAAATAATTATCAGCTGAAAATGCTGAGGAAGATTCACAGTCAATCCTAGGATTTTAGCAGATCTGTGTACACTAATTTGCCTATTGTATGTTAGCTTTGAAGCAATTTATTGCCTCTTAATACCTACCGAGGCTTGTGAAATCTTACTATAATAGAAAATTACATATAACTTCTTGCATTGGCTTCATGATGGTTATGATTCACGTCTCTTCTTATTCTCTTCCTTCAAGCTATTTTCTCCTCTTTCTTCCTCTCTCGTAGGGCACTGATATTTTAATGGCTGGTTTTACATTTCAGTATGTCGGCTATAGATTTCTACTGTTCAGTTGACAAAGTAAAGGGCGTTGACGGAAAAGATCGAGTGGTTGTTACTTTTGATGGCAAGTATCTGCCTTATACTGAGCAGGTTAGTTGCTTGCTTTGTTTTCAAAACTTGCATTCGCATTTTTATAGTCTACTTTGCTTGTGAACTGCAGACGAGTATAATCCTCTTGCTTTGAGGAAGCGTAGCTTCTTACATCTTTTCTTTTGTGTGTTTTAATATACTAGGAATGCTATTGTCTCTAACTGGTTATCTAACCACACAAATTTCAAAGTTAATGTCTTTAAATCTAGGCGTAATGTATATAGATGCATTCATCACAGGCTCAAAAACTGCAATTTGTGGAGAATAACTTCATTTCAATGTTTACTATTTATTCTAGCTGATGTTTGTCTGTTTCATTATGACAGAAGTCTGAGCATATGGTTTCCAAGTTGAAACAGTGCAAGTTGATCTGAGTTGATTCTACTGTATTTACCTTGTCCAGAATATGTTGCAGAAAATATTGACGGCGTATTTTCACTTTACAGATGTGGGAGTCAGTAAGGAGTGAGTGTGTTGTAATACCTGTTTTAGAGCAATATTCATCTGTTTTGCTTTAAGACTGTTGGTGTTGATCCATAATGGAGTGAGAGTCCAAATTTGGCATAGTTTGGAGTTCTTACTGGATGTCATCCTGCTCTTTAGTACTATGCTTTTGTCAAGTCTGCAATTGTTGTTGGTAGTATGTTTATATTGAATATATAAGTGTTGGAGTTTGAATTATATATTTTGGGCATTTTGCTTGTGAAAGATTTGGTGCTTAGTGATTTTTTGAGGTGTAATTTGTAGTTATTTTGAATATTGAAAATTTAGTCTGATGGGGCCATGTAGTCTGACTCAAATCAGGTTTTACTTATGCCAGCTCAATTCGATCCAGGTCAAGTCCACTCCAAGTCTGAGTCCACAGGATCCAGGTCAAATCGGGTCCATTAAAGTCAATATCAAGGATTACCAATCAGTGAGATTGAGTCAAAGCCTAATTTAGTTGTGTCAAATTCAAAGTGGACAAGTAGTCTAGCACTAGAGCAGAAAATGAAAACTTCATCTTGGGTATCTTAACCATTAACATGATGACTAGTATATCACTTGTAAGGTGAAAAATATATTTATCCTAACACATTTGTCTATAGTATTTTTCTTTTAATTCATTATAAAAATAAAATAAAATAAAATAATTAAACACAAGCATATAAAACTTAATACTATAAAAGTTCAAGAATTTCAGTAACTTAATAAATCAAATAAATATTAAAGGATGCATAAAAGGCCTACAGCATTCAAACCGCTCTCTTTCAATTGGTTTAGCATCAAGGGCCATTCTCGTGAAGAGGTGCAAGCAGATCGATGAGTCGTATCACCACTACGGCAACATGTAAACAGGTTCAAAAATGATATATTTGACTTTGCCTCTATGCAAATTTCTTACTTTTACAGTTTGCCATTGTAATATTTGGTGGAGTTTAGGTGATTCGTGAGAAACTCACATATAGTTGGAACAAGTTGCAACGAACTTAAACTTGCTAACTACACTTTATAGGAGTGCTTCATCAGCTCTATATGTTACATAACATTAAACTAGTAACTAATCCCTGGGACCTTTGACCTTTACAAGATAACAGATGGTAACTGCAACGCTGCCCTCAGTGAAAACTCTGGGCAGCGATCATCAGAAAGAAAAAACATAGATGGATAAGTGGTTGCGTAGCTTAAGATCTGTGAACTAGAAGTCAACTTTCACCCATTCGTACCTTCCAGGAAGTGGGTGATCATCAACAGGATCGAAGTTGTACCTGGAGATGACAACAAAAATACTAACAATGGATCATGAGAAAAGTATATGTTTCAGTAGTACAAGGCTTCTACAAGTAACAAGTTCCATAAGAACTTGGCTGGACTGAACAAGGGAAGAGACTAGCATATGTCGTACCTTTCTATAAATATTTGGCGCTGGAGTTGCTCTGCCCTGTAAAAAAACTCTTCCATCTCTTGAGCAGTAGGTATGTTCTGATGAAAGGTTTCAGTTCTTCTGTTAGTTCCTCTAGAATTGGTTCGTCTATTGGAGGAACATGGAGTCTGGATTGCTTCTGGATTTCTAATCAGACTGCACGGTGTAGTTTCCCTGTCGTGCCTGAAAACAACTGATATGTCAGAAGAAATGTGTTTCTCCAGTGAGACAATGATGTAACACAGCCAAATTGTGTGAACCTAAAGCCAAACTATACGCTTCAAATTGTTAGGAGACAATAATATAAAACTAGTAATGGTATTTGTTTTTTTTTTTCCCACCAAGAGAATAGGAACTACAGTGTTACCAAAAATTTTCCTGCAATATGGTGTTGCAAGTAAGAAAGAAACAAAGAATTTAGTATGAGTTTCAAAACGTTCGCAAGTCAACTTTAGAAATTTTATTAGAATGCAGAAAAAGCAGGAAGGTAAGGCTTAAATTACAGGGGAGAACCAAGTAAAGGTACCCTAACAAAGACAACTTTTTTGTTAACTACATATATGACAGTCAAACCACATAGTGTGCATTGAAACTAAGTTCATCAATATTTTTATCCAAGATAGAGAAAGAGCATTCCCACCCAGCTTTCGAATAAACATTTTACACAAGATATGACTAAACTGTAAGGATGGCCAAGGACCAAGCTGGGTAGGTTACTTGGTAACTCAGGAGATCTTCTCCAACAAATGCCGAGTTGCCTGCCAGAAAATTTCTGACCATGACACCTAATGCATGAACAGATCCGACACTGTTTGGAGCTTGGGATGACGATGGTGAATTCTCAACTTCAGAAAAATAAGCAGAAGTAGAGAGGGACACAAGTTTGGACCAGCCCATCAAAGACTGTGCGAAGCAGTGTGTGCCAGCACATTATGCATAGGTTCTAACTTGTACGGCTTGAATCAGAATTCAGAATGGGAAAGAAATGAACTGCTAGAGAGAAGCGGAAAGAATCTGCACTTCTTGAGCAAAAAGGAAGATGAGTGAAGAAAAGAAAGAAACGTAATAGGATTGCAAAGGTAGGTAACAAAAAAATAGCCGATACGGAAGAATGCAAACAAACGAGAACATTAACTTCAGCACATGTCAAATGCATTGAATACAAGCCATGTCAACAGCAGAAGCTCTACTTGTAGGCATGAATGAACCCAAAAAAACAAGTCTTGCCCACCATGCCCAGGACCAAAAATCAAACGACGCAGAAGAGAAAAGTCGATTCATCATCTGCATGGACCAGTAATAAAAACGGAGGAGTAGTCGAAATGGTTATAGTCTGCACACAGTGCCCCCACACAGTAGTATTCTCCAGTAAACAACAAATGGAAGTGAAGAAGTGAATCAACACACGAGATTCATACAGTATCATAGGGAACAAGTCGCAATCAAAAGCAATGCCGCACCAATACTGCGGTAAAAAAGAAAACTAAACCGATGAAAGGAAAAAGTAAGAACTAAGTTATCTTGGAGCTACAAAATAACAATGATCATCTACGATGACTTTCTTTTAGCAAACGTGAAATAATGGTGTGTGTGACTTTCTTTTTTTTCCTCAACAAGTTAAGACGGCATCGCACATGAGGATAAAATTCTTGCGATAATTGTAGAATAAGGAATAACCTCAAAGGCCAGTAAGAACAAAATCTACACAGAAAGAACAAAAGAAAGTAAAAGGAAACAAAAAGTTCTGGAGAAAAGCACGATAGAAGAATCACTATCATACTTTTATATAAACTATAAAATGAGCAAAATAAGTAAAAATGTTAGTTTCTTCGACTACGTGAAATATACATATTTTTTAATTTGGAATCTTCTCGGAACACAAAAAACGAGCGATAATGCAACATGATCAACCAAGCGCCGACGTAAAAGCACATATCTGTATAGCAGAATCATCGATTCTGAAGAAGCAGCAGAGGAGAAGCAAAAGACGGCCAAATTTTACCGAGTTAACCCATTACCCACCTATCTCTCACTTCAGCGTCGAGAACATTCTCCCCAAACGACGCTTCCACATCCGGCGGCGCCTCAGCCGCCGAGCACCTCCCCGCTCCCGATCCCGAACTCGGTCTCAGACAGGGGCCAGTGCCGGCCTTGGCGGAGTCCTTGCAGGCCGGAAGCGGCAGGAGAGGTTTCTCGAGGCGGCGGCTCCGGAGCACGAGGTAATCGCAGGAGGAGTCCTCGGCCACCGCGGCCGCGAGCGCCCTCGCGCGGGTGCGGACGCCGAGGCTGGACTGGTGGGTGACCTCCATGACGGCAACCTCGCCTGAGACCTTAGTCTTCCTTATATACTTCCCCATCGCTTCCTCCTATTCCGATCGCGCACGAGGAGGCGGCCGAGAAAGCAGCGGGCGGAAGTACACGAGGCGGGCAGGTAGGGTGGAGAATCGAAGTGCGGAAACGAGGAAGGGAAAAAAAAAAAGAAGAAGAAAGAAAGAGGAAGGGAACCCAAAGTAGGTGAGAAAAGGAACGAGAAAGAAGAAAAAAAAGAGCCGTCGGGTGAAGAAGAGGGGAAGAGCAGAATTAGTGAGCGGGTAGAGATAGAGGAAGGGAATGGAAGAAGGGGAAACGGGGAATGGATGACTGTAGCATTAGCATGTACTGCATTTGGATTTGTACGGTGGGCGAAAGGATGTGACGGGAGGCTTAAAATGAAGCAAATGGTTTACAACTTTGTATTTACTTTCCATCTTTTTTTTTCTTTCTTTTTTTTTTTCTCCATCAGAAAAATAAATAGTCTCTCTCTCTCTCTCTTCGTTATAATTTATAATGACATTGGCATGATATACGGGATGACGTCATGACCATTGGATTCTCTTCCAAAATTGACAGGTGGTATGTGTGTGAGAGAGAGAGAGTTCAAATTTCGCATAGCGGAAAAGAGTGCGTGTGCTGCTGGACAGCGTGCGGAGTCAAAATAAACCCCATTGCACTCGTAGCTCGCGCACGGGCATTTATACGCGGGCACTTATTTTGATGCTCCGTACTCGATTCGTATTTAATTTTGAAACCATCCATCCGTCTCTTCTTTAATTGGAGCACAAATACGATGTCCCGTCGGCAGGGGTGCTACTGCTCCGGTTAAAACTCCTGGTGATCTTGATTCTTGATGACAAGTATGAAGGACGATCGTGTTCCTCGCTGGCGACCCACCGCTCCCAGAACTTCACTGGATACGACGACGATAACCAACCGGCTGGATCGGAACAAAATAAGAGATAGTTCATAGTTTTCCTGTTCAAAGAGCTTCCTTAATATCGATATATGTCCGATCCCTTTCAAATCCCGACAGTGAGTATATGTAAAACAATACTCCAATATTGGCCCTAATTATATATAATTAACAATTCCGTGATCATTAAGGGTATGATAATACTAACTGCGTCAATTAGAAATGATTGTTGCAGCGATTATTTGACATGATATTATCTATGAACCATTTCATTCTACGATAGTATAGTATGTTTAAAGTAGGATAAATCCATTAAAATAAAATGACCATTTTCACTTTTAAATACAAGTTTGAAGCTACTTAGCTTGTTTATTTCCAAAACTATCTCTAATCCATCTATGCCTTCGTATTTGATTTGAACTTGTGCAAATTTATACCCTATAAAATTTGATGCTCATCCAATTTGATCAATTGAGAGATTTATTCATAATTAAGTAAAATTTATATGAATATTTTGAGTTTTTTTTTTTTTTTTACTAAGGAGATATATTTGTTGACATTTATTAAATTAGATATGTTCGGTTTTTATTTAAAAGCGCGTGGTTACAAGTTTTTTTTTATTATTAAAATAAATTTAGAATCAAACGTTATTTAATTTATTTTTCTTTTAAACTCGATATTGGGTTTTATGAAACTTGATTAGGAATCAAATGTTGGTTATTTATGAAAATATGATTTTATATAAGCGAAAGTTTTATTTTTCACTGTTAACCTTTTATTTATTACTAAATTATCTCTTCGTTCTCATTCTCAACGTAATTAAATGAATAAATATTATTTAATTTATCCCTTTGCTTATTTAATCTTTTTTCGTTTGCTCCATTCCTTCACATCCTTTTGCTTCTTGGCCCCTCCACCATCATTCATTCATTTGTAAGTCGCCTCCTCCACTCTTTGGCCATGAACCCATGTCACCCTTTCACCCCACATTGGAGAATAAAAATATGCACCTTTAAATTATTTTGGAACCCCACGTCACCCTTTCACTCGGAGAGAAAAAAAAAAACCATTTTTTCATAGATAAATTTTTTGACATGAAACAATGAAAGACAAAATTTAATTTGATTTTTTCATTTTCGTAAGCCCAGCCGATGGAGTGTCGAAGAAAAATTGTGGCTCTTATTTTTTGTTTTCGATTTCTTTCATAATAACAAACTAATTAGATTCTTTAAAAGAGAGAGAGAGGACTTTTAGAGGGGTTTTTAAAACGGATCCGACCCGCTTCGTCTCGTACTGTTCGCGCATCGATTCACAGAATAAATACCGGGGAGGAGAATCGAACAATTAATACGGGGAAAGAGAATCCGACGTGCGCGTTATTTCCAAAAGAGGCGTCCAAGCCGAGTGGCTCTTCCGGCCAACTGTCGGAACAACAATGAAGTTCCCGCCAAAAACCTCGCCGCCGCCATTTTGGACTCCCGCGCCTGCAATTATTTCCCGCCAACCAAACTGTCGCAACCTCGTCGGCACGTGCGGAATCAACGACCCTCTTTTCCATCGGAAACGAACAGGGTAAACGTAATTATTATTAAGAAATAATAATAATAATTTATAAATAATAATGGAAATAAGTGTGGGGGACCGACTCGCCTGGATTTCCTCGCATTCCTAGGCCGTGGGACCCGTCGCCACAGTTCGCCCATCGGTGGGCCGTCTTGAAAGTCGATTCCGGACTCATCCTTGAGAATGTAACAAAATTGCCATTCGGTCGGCGAGATTATGAGAATTTGAAAAGACAAAACGGAGGAGGCCTGCCGGCTGAATCCACCTCCCGTTGAGTAACAGGCTTTATCCATTAGATTCGGTGCCAGGTAAATAAACTTATGGCATATGAGACAAGATCAAATCAACAGTTAAATCAAAATGAAAGTTAAAAAAAATAAATAGAATTTCATATAAGGCACACCCAAATTCATTTCGATAGTTAAGCCGACGT
Source organism: Alpinia galanga (assembly GCA_037177395.1). Lineage (NCBI taxonomy): Eukaryota > Viridiplantae > Streptophyta > Magnoliopsida > Zingiberales > Zingiberaceae > Alpinia > Alpinia galanga. The sequence continues at coordinate 4,487,814 of JBAMHZ010000117.1, forward strand.
GTCTTTGATTTTTTCCTTTAGAAAGTCACATCTTTACATCATGCCTCCACGTCTTTTGCTCTTCCTCCATGAAAACACGATCCCCATGAAGCCACGTCTTCACACCATGTCCACTGGAGTCGACTGTAGCTTGTGCTCAAATAATTTAGGCTTGAGTACTCGACTGACATAGTTGGCCAGTCGACTGATAAAGGATAGTCGACCGGTGAATTGTGGTCAGAGTACAAAAGCTTTGGTAGTTGACTATCCAGTTGACTGGGTGTATGATAGTCGACTAATGATG
>JBAMHZ010000117.1:4496937-4518109 GCA_037177395.1 Alpinia galanga
GTAACGTGATCACGAATATTTCCTAAGGGTGACGTTTGTTAACTAGTATGACCCTGTGCAAAGCGGATGGTGTCGGCGGTCCAGCAGCAAGTGACCTTCCGCAACAGCGGGCGACGTAGAGGTGACGCCCCTATGGCAGCAGGCGACACAAAGACGACTCCCCTGTGGAGCAGGCAACAGGTGATGCATCCGCGGCAAGGGGTGTCGCCCCCATCACCCCACAGCAAGGGAGCATCACCCCTATGGGCAGATCCGGCGAGCCATCGCTGGATCTGTGCAGTGGCTCGCCGGAGAGGTCAGGGAGAGAGGGAGAAGGGAGGAGGACATACCTAGAGGAAGAGCGCGTGGGAAGAAAGGAAAGTGAGAAGTGTTTAGATTATAAAGTGTTTTGCAATGAAAAAAATTCCGTTACTAAATTTGTTGCAATTTTGCAACGAAATTGAAATTCATTGTAAATTCTGTGACAAATTTGAAATTAGTTGCAAATTTTGCTATGAATTTAGCATTCGTTGCAAATATTTGCGACGAGTACTATATTCATCCAAAATTTCATTGGATAGTGTCACCCGCCATCGTACATTTTTTTTAATTTTATTAAAATAAGCGACGAAAATTTTTTGTCGAAAATTTCATTACAAAAGTTGCGATGAATTTAATTTTCGACGTAAAATTTGTAACAAATCCATTTTCATCACAAAATTTATAACGTTTTTTATTTTTCATCAGAAATTTGATGACGAAAGTTATATTCGTTGCAAATTTATGACATATTTTGTAACAAATATATTTTTATTATAAAATCTGCAATGAATAAATAGTTTGTTGCTAATTTTATGATAAAATATATTTTATTACAAATTTTATTACTGATTTTTAATAATTTAATAATTTATTACCAAATTTATTGTAGATTTATAATAAATATTTTTCGCTGCTAATTTTTATTGTTGTTTCAATCTATTTTTTAGTGGGAGTCAGCTTCTCCCACGTGGCAACCACGTTGTCTATAAGTGCCATTGGTCCATCTTTCACGTGAACCAGCTCGGTTACTACTCCGCGTTTGCGTTTCTTATCTTCGAGGCTAAAGGCGGCAGCTTGAGCGCGCGACGATGAAAGACATCTTCAAACAAAAATTTGGCTAGTTTAAGCCACGGAGTGTGCGTGGGAGGCAAGAAAAAAAACAAAGAAAGAAAGTCCTCGTCTAATGTCTACTGGCTTAAAGTGATCAGAGGAAGGGGCTCGAGGGGCTGAGACATTCAATTATAGTGTAAACCAATCTAAATCAGTAATTAAACAGATGCTAAATAAACTGATAAAAATTTGAAAAGATGAGTTAAAAAAAAACGTAGGCTACCTTTTTTTTTTTTATTAGAACCTTTGATTCGATTAGTTTGAGACTGATTGATTCAGTTCTACTGATCTCTTGTGAAATCTTCATTGACTACTGAGAATAAGTAAGTGATATTTATATGACAAAACAGGATAACACTCACATTAAACGTCTCTTATGGCCGACTTCAAATTTAACGAAGGGTGATAAATTGTCTTGGCATAGTGGTCCATTTATACGAGAAAAATAAAGAATCCAACAAAATATTTCACATTTGCTGAGAATTTATCGTACGACCTTATATTACAAATATTCAGATAAATATCAATTTAGTCAATGCATGGAGGAAGTAGGTGACCTTTATTTTATTATTATTATTTTTTAAAGTAGAATCAAATATCTAAGTTTTCGGTCCGACTAATTCTGAGGATGATCGACCTTGCTCTACGTACGGATCTCTAACGGGATACTAAGTAATCTCTATGTGAGATATGCTCTATCAACTATCAGGGTAAATCAGAAAGTACTCATGTGGGCAGCTTCAACAGTTACAACGTCCTTAATTTGATATCTTATTTGAAGGAAAATCCTACAGATATATTATGGTTAGGGATCAAAACCGTAGATACTTAAGAGCTGAATTAGACGCCCTATCGTTGTACCATAGCCTAGGGATGACCTTAATTATGTTTATATGAAACCAGGTTTCTAGCTTACATTTAATATTTGATTCCATAAAATTTAATTATATTGGTTCAATAGTAAAAAAGAAATATAAAATAAATAAGCATAATACTAATAAAGTATTAGTTCATTAAGAAATTTTATTAATTAATAAATAATATTTAATATAAGTTATAAAGATATCAGTGAAATTAATTGAAGTTGATAAAAATTTTAATAGAAAATAAAAACAAATTGGATAACTAAATTAATTGATTAGGTATTTCTTTTATTTTCAATATCATATCTAGCGTTTTACTTTTGGATAAGGCCTCTGAATATATAAACAGAGTCAGCGAGCTGTTCTTTAGTGTAGAATTTAATCGGGTTATTGTTTTGATTTCCAAATCATGATCTATTTGTTCCAGATTCTCTCCAAAGCGGGTTTGAAAATGGAGGTTGAAGTACCCGTGGACTATGTTATAGTAGCGGCTGTAGGTTGGGTCGTTATACATGTCACATAATTGTTATAATAAAAGAAATTTCGTATTTTTTTTCAACATGCAATTCCTATATATGTCAGCAAAATTTAGGATCCTTTGCAGTAGTATCATCGTCATCAATGTTGAATCCAATCTGGGAATACTTAAATGAGAACGGTGGAGACGTGGAGTGAAATAATGGTTTCCGAGCGAAGAAAATGGAAAATGCGTGCAAGAGGTTCAAGGAATGAGGGGTGTCTAGCTGTGGAGGTTTCCCTAGTGAGCAACAAAATGCGGCACAGAACGGAGCAATGATTGTAATTGCACTGCACGTGTTTAAAATTTTTGCCTATTTCATAAGCCGGTCAAAACACTATTTTACCATGCCTTCGCGCTGAAATCGGTTTGTGGCCGCAGATTTGCGAAGCAGCCGTTGCTTCTCTCGAGCCACAATCCTTCCCAGCGCTCGCGAAACTCAAGCATCCGTCTGGCGATGTGTGAGCCTCTATTTCTCCGTTTTCAAATTGATTTGTTTCGACCTCGATAGTGTGTGTGTGGGTGTGCGTGGAGTCGAGGGAAGGGACATGGCTTCTGCTTCTCTCTTTTCCGCTTCTCTTTGCTCCTCTTCGCTTCCTCATCTCGGACTCCGTCGCGGAGGAAAGAGGAGTTTGTCGCTTCCCCGGAGAAAAATAATGGAAGTTGTCTGCAGCAGTGATGGAATTGGAGAGAAGAGCAAGGGCACGGCTGGGGACGCTGAGGACAAGCCCTCTTTCAATCCCTTCGGCTTCGTGACAGACAATCCGTCAAGCCGTAGTGCCATCCAGTTGCCAGAATCTCCCGCTGAAGACGGAAACGTCGGTCAGATGCTTTATGTACTGTAATCTCTTCTCACCCACCTCCTCACTTGATTGAATTTGCCACGAAAAACGTGAATCAACAAGGCGAATGATATGTTTTTTTTTCTCCTTCTTTTTTCATCGTTGCAAGAGTTGGGTTTTTTTATCAGCGCAAAAACTATAACATTTACCAAGGTTATATACCAGTACTGCTTAATGATGACGAGGCTAAGAAAGGGTGATTATATATCGGACAAGGTTCTTCATGGGTGAGTACCCTATTTACCGGTGTTATGGCAAAAGTTCAGAATTGAGCTATAATAAATAGAAGAGTTGCGTAGTCTTTTATATAGCGTTTACAATGGTTTATGGGACACACAGCACATATTAGTGCCTAAAGCAATTTATTGTTGCTGAGTTGCCGCCGGTGTTTCAGTTTATAACAAATGATAGACGCATTACGTGGACATTTATTTGTTTCATAGTTTAGTGCTAAGGCCTGTATCATATTAGCTTTTGTGTGCACATTTATCTATCTATATATCTATATATATATATATATGATACGACATTTGTCATATGTGAGTAAACTGTAATTTTCCTTTACAGATTTGTCAATAATTTATTTTGCATTTTGTTAACTAGAGAATAGAAGACAAGGGGAAAGAATATGGATCTTACGTCAAATCTGGAAAATTTCGATGGTTTATTAGAGAAACTGGTATGCTTCTTTTGCTCATGGATTATACATCTTGAATTATGGTGTCGAGAGTTCACAACATTTCAAAATCTCATTTCTCATCTAGAATTCTTTTTAACCTTGGGTATAATTCAGGCTGGTGCTATGCTCTGGGTAACCCTGAGTCTGTCTACCGAGTCTGATATTGGTACTATGGATAAGACTGCGCCTGTTGATAAAGTCAGTCCCCTCAACCTTGGAGTCTATTGCTTGACAAGGTCTTACTAGTGAGTCCCACCTAAGTCAGGATTTGCCGTTGATAGTTTGCCCTATATAACACTGTGGTATAACATCATCGTTGTGGGTGGGGTTTTATGTTATTTTTTTAAAGAACAAAGAGACCAATCTTAGTTTTTATTCTCTTTTTTAATTAATATAATGACCAAAAGTCAAAATGGAGCCCTTTATTTTTGAGATCATCAATGGATACTCCTACTTTTATTATTATCAAAAGAATGCTCATCACTGCTAGTATGCCTATTATATACCTCTCGTTACCCTAGTTTAATGAAAAGTGGATAATTTCATTAAAAGTACTCACTTCTACTATTTTGTATAAAAACCATTCTAATTTTTCCTATAACTCTAACGTGCTGCAAGAGAATATTTACATCTTAAGTTTTTAGGTACATATGAAATTTTTAAACCAACTTTTAATCAACTTCAATGGAACTGCTCAATTTTACATATGAAATCCCCAATTTAAGAGACTGCAATACATTGCCATTAAATGTTTGTAAAGTAGTCTGTGGCATCTTTGCTTAATACACTTGCAATAGAAACTTCATGTTTTTTGTGAATCAACTTGCTGCTTCTATGAAATTATTTGATTGTTAATGTTACATTTTTAAACACTATCACATCATTTTAAATTTCAAGTTAATTCATTTACCCTTGTAACATGTATCTTACTGATATTGCATTACTAGGATCGTCCAACACCCGTGGAACAATCTTATTTATCCATGGGGCTCCAACTCAATCATTTAGCTATCGAGAAGTAATGTCTCAGGTTTGTTTGATGGTGGTGCTTATTGCAATATATCACCACATTTTTTTCCTATGCCTAACTTCCTAAGGATCATGATTCTACTTGATGATCTTACAAAATGGAAATAAGTTTATCCTGTCCACAAAATTTTTAAGTTGATTATATTATTCTGTATGGTTCAGTTTATGAATAAATCATAGATCAAACTGCTGGAGTAGGAAAATTGTCTCTAATAATAGTTACTACTGATTTTCTGATTGAGATGAGCAGACTATAACTGCTCAGATCTGCAAGGAGTTTGGCCTTTGATTAAGGATTATAGCTAAAAGCTCACCTTCATTAATTCTGATGCTGATGTACTTAAGTTTGCATTCACAAGAAGTACTGTTCAGACTTGGGGATGACGCTGATTTGGATAATGCAAAGGTAGCCAGGGAGGAGCCATTCATCAGAACCTTTACAAAGTTTTTTGTTGACTTGCTGTGAGAATGCAATATGATTTGAACACAATTACCCTAAACAAAATACGAACCACGATGTCCAAATATCATCTGTTTAACATGCTCCTAACTCCAAGGGGAGTGGGTAGGAGAAGGAAATTGCAAAATGCTATCAAAATTCTTAGGTTGTCAACAGAAGCAACAATTCAGGAACTACAGGTTTTCAAAGACACCAAAGTGGAATTCAGGAAGTTCAAAGTGCACAGGGGGAGCTTGTGTAAAATTCACTCTTAGGTTGGAACAAGTGGAATTCCTGAGGTGGAATTGATGTCTGGAAAGGAGGATAAGACAGTAAAACTGTGTTCGCACTTGGATTATGGGCTAACTAAGCATTCGAGTTAAAGAGTATTAAGATTTATTAGCTTGGCCTGTGGCTACGTTCTAGGAATAGCTCAATGTATCACTAAGCAAAGTTAGCAAAAAATAGAGTTGGCAATATTAAACACAACTCGATAATAGGACACAATTTATCTTGATATAAAAAACACTTTAATTTTTGTTGTTGTCACAGCTTAATTAATCTTAAACATCATAAATTTTTTAAAAAAACTATATAATTAGTTTTATATTGACTCAAATGATGCTAATTTTTAATGTGATTAGCACAACATGACACGAATTGTCATCCTTGGTGGAAAGTTGCTAATGTAGAGTTCTTATGGGAGATAGCTCTCGACTTGATTAGATAATGAGAAATAGTTTTAGAAGTTGAATGCAAGATGATGTACGGTGAGTTTACAATTGTAAATTAAGTATACTTGAATGATTTTAATTAATATCTGGGATAGATTAATTAGTGGGCAACATGACTATATTGATGCTTTGTCAAGATACAACTAGATTAATATGAGTAAGGACTATGAACCTCGTACATCCTTTCAAACTGGAATTGAGATTTATTATTGTATGTTATTCCATTTGAGGAAAAGGAAACCAGAGTGATTTATCAGATGTTCTGCTTTGATATCAAAATTGATTAAATTTATAACAAACCATGTACGCAATAACATTGAAATATTGTCTGCTTAAAACATACAATCTGTTTCATGGTTGTGTCCAATGGTGGAAATTGGCTTCAAAGTGGGGAGATTCCCAAGAGGTTATCCATTTGGAAACTTCTCCTGTGCACATTTATTTTTGAACTTCTTCTGAACAACTTAACCAATTCCTCAAGAAGGCACCTCATCGTTGGGTTATATAATTCATTCAAGACATTTTAGAGTATGACCCAGTCACACTTGCACCACTTTGCTTGTCATTTAGTTCATTACAACTTGTATCATCCTACAAGCTTACTGGGATCATCATCATATCCTAGCTATTTATCCATTACAATCACTTTCCTTCATTAGATTAAGTCATAAGTTTAGAGAAGGCAAGCTCATGAAGGTGGGACTCAAGTGTTTGCAAAAACAAAATGAACAATTAGATGCATAGTGGAGATAGCTTATCTTTGGAATAGCTATAGTTGTGACCAGTAGAAAAATTAAAAGTGCAGTGGAATATATATATATTAGGAAAGATTAGAGAACTGCTATATTCTTCTTTTACTTGTCCATTGATTTGGATAATTGTGTCTCCACTGTTATTCTTGTTTCAGAATATAGGTTTCTTGCTATCAGTCAATGGGCATGATTATATTATTTGTGATGTGGATTCTGTAACATGTGCAAGCATGGTATTTGGATTTACTTTGCCAAAACATGCATTTGATCTTATATACCATTTTGAAAATATGTGCACATCTGAGCATGCATTTTTACATAGCATCACCTAAATGAATTATCAAAAGAAAAGTAATGGAGAAGAAGAAGAAGAGAATGAGAAATAACTTCTAAGTGTATATGAATTTATATTTGCTGCTGTGCTCTATTCTACTGATATCTCTATTGCTTTTCATCAGATGGCTGATGCTGGTTATCATTGCTTTGCCCCTGATTGGATAGGATTTGGTTTCAGTGATAAACCTCAGCCAGGCTATGGATTTTCATATACAGGTTTCTGGCGCTTTATTTGGAATGCATGCTTAAATATAAGTGTTGTGTTTAGTATAGTTTCTGTAATGCAGAAAATGAATTCCACAAGGTACTTGATGAGCTTCTTGGCACTCTCAATATACGCCCGCCTTTCTTCTTAGTTGTTCAGGTTTGAATAGAAAACTACAGATTATTCCTCCATGCACTAAACTGCCTACTATTCGTCTTAACCATGGGCTGCTTAAGCTTATTTTTATGAATAACCAAGTAACAATAATTATTGAAATTTGCATCAGCAAGTAAATGATTGCAGCATACATCTGTTTTAACTTGGTTCTTTAATATTCATATGCTGGTAACCTAACATTTTTACTGGTGTTTCAGAATGCAAACTAAGTTTCTCAAATTGTGAACATGAAAAATTGTTGCTATACAAAACTGTGATTCGCTCCCTTAAGTCCATTCTATCTGGGTTGAAGTGGAGCAATAAATAGTTTTTGATTGAAACACAATAACATGTTTTATATGACCTAGAAATGCATGAAAATAGTATTATTCTAATTATTCTACACTAATATGCTCACACTTATCAATCATGCCCAACTCAGAACTGCAAGCAGAAAAGAAGCTACACTTAAAGGTTTAGTGAATTAATATTTGGTGCTAGTAAAAAGAGTGGATATCTTCTTGATCATTATGCCATCTATAATATGGCAATCAACTTTAATATGCTTTGTTTGCTTATGGAAATTGAGTTCCTAGGAATGTAAATAACAACTTGTTTGTCCAAGTGCATAAAATTGTAGGATTTGGCTTAAGACCAAACTCCTGCAAATATGTACTGTAACAGTTACTTCATCTCACAACTTGTACATCATGGTTAAAATCAAACTCTCACCTAGAGCACCTTTGCTCTAATGAAAAAATAAACATGATGACATCTTAGTGAGTACACAATATTGTTTTGGTTTCTAGATAAACTAACTACTCATATAGTAAATGATAGAACCTTCATCCATGCTTGTTAAATCTCGGATGCTAAAAAATGTCTAAAATATCTACTGTATGAGATTGGCAGGACTAGTGAAATTGGAATCATTGAGAAAATTTAAAAAATAAATAATTTGATATAAAAAATTATAATTCAACCACTCATGACTCAAGTTTAATTGCTAGGAAGAAGAGAACAAGAACTTGATTAAATCAAACCTACCAGAGAAAGTGTCAGTAATACCTTAAATTTGAATGAATCCCTTAGCCACCAATTGACTCTATATTGCTCAGTTGTACTATGTTGTATATACTTATTTTGTGAATTTCCATTAATGGCAATATGTTGAGCACTAGGAATGAAGATTGAATCTCATGTCTCCCATGAGAACTAAGAGCATCTCTGTTTCATCCATAGCATGCTTCCAAGGGGCGTAAAATATAACCTCATGTAAAATGTGTTAAAAATTACAACAAAAAAATCGTGAAAACTAGGGGATAACTAGTCATTTGAAATGACCTTATAAAGAGGATGTGCATTAAATCATCATTCACCTTTGCATTAAATAAGAATTAGGGCAGTGGGTTTGTCAATCAAGGTGCTTGCTGTGATCCCAGAGTAGGTGGTTGCTTTCTGTGACAACTGTACACTTGTAGAATAATGGAAAGTTGGGTTGTAGAGGTAGATACAATGATGATTAGTGGAGCATGAAGTAGTAGTGATGCAAAGGTTGGACCAGAAGAGAGTAGTAGAAGATATAGACAATTACATCATCTAATGCAAAGTTATGGCTAGAGGCACAATCCCAACAGGATACACTGAACCTAGCGCGGGCTTAGCTTAGTGCAACATAGTCTAAAGAATGAATGAAATAAAGAAAACCAAAGAGGCAAAGGTTATTGGGACAAGAGGAAAGGGAGACCAACCTGTGAGGGCATAAATATAAGTTTGACCATCAACATTGGACAACAGAACTAGGTTAATGTGAAACCAATAAATAATATCAAAAATATTCACCTTGACTCAAAACAAATGCTATATAAAGACATATTAACTAATTTTTATGTTTATATCTCAAAGGAAAGTCAAAGTTTCTTACAATATAGATAAAATTTGACCTTTACTCATTCTTTTAGATGTTCACATAATATGCAATTCTTCATGCTTTTTGGACACTGATATATCTAACTTAATCTGGTTCACGTATCAGTAACTTTGTAATGCTAGACTTCTCTTCAGTAACCTTTTTTATACTTATAGGGATTCCTTGTTGGTTCTTATGGATTGACTTGGGCTTTGAATAACTCGAGCAAGATTTCCAAGCTTGTGATTCTTAATAGTCCATTGACCAATTCGTCTCCTTTACCTGGATTGTTTCAGAAATTAAGGTAAGACTTACATTGATGTTCTTTAATGTCTTTTTCTCTTTTGGTTATGTTCATTGCATCCTTTTCATGAATTCTAGAACTCCTTGTTCAACTTTTTACCTTTAGATAGGCCAATTTTCATTTTGATACTTTCTGAGTTCTGTTAGCTTTAGGCCATTCAGGCAAGAAGGTTCTCTTTTATCTCATGGTATTGAAAGGATACTATCTTCATGACAAGTGACGGCAATTTGAACTGTGTAGAACATTTTCTAAAGTGAATCCAGAATTTCAGACAGAGAGGAATCATTTTGCAAACAACAACGCAAAAAAGGAAGTCTGAAACATATTAGACTTTGATAAAATGAGGCAGAAGATGGTGGTCTTGTTCTTGTCTATCATCTTTTCCTTATTTATTTGTGTTAATTCATATATGTTTCTACAATTCTACTTGTGACTTTGGAGGGACTGTAATAGACAATTTTTTCTTGGATCACTTAGTATTTTTTTTTTTTTTTTTGCATAATCCACTTTCACTTGTTAACATCTTAACTATCTACTCTTCTTTAGCTAACACTATCTATATTTATTGTTTTAGGATCCCTCTTTATGGTGAATTTACATGTCAGAATGCTATTATAGCTGAGCGATTCATTGAAGCTGGTAGCCCGTATGTGTCTTGTTTTGCATTTATTTGAATTCAAGTTATTCAACATTGATTTGAAGCATTACAAATTTTACATACTGAAGGATATCATGTCATTCAACTATTTGGGTTTGGATATCATATCATTGCACTATTCAGATAAACTTATATTGCTAGTGATGGCCCATTTAGATTTTTGTTAATTCTCATTTTGTCTTTGATCATTATTGACAACAAAATTCTCCTACCATACAAGCAAAGTTCTCTGGCATTGAACCCTGCAAAGGTTTTCCCAATGCACCTTCTCTTTCTATATATCCAAAATATCCATTCTTTGGTGGATGAGGCCAAAGGGAAACTTATACTCGAGTATTGGTGGAGAAGGATGCACACTAGTGCCTATTAATTTACTTCAGATTGGAACATAGGTTGGGTGAAAGTCTTATAAACTCTTACTTTGGACACAAATGCATGATTTAGCTGATAATGCGAAGTATTAGTGGAGAAGCAGCCCTGGGGCAGGCTGGGTTAGACAAGTATGGGATGTGGCCCAGCATGGCTTATGGGCCTAGTCCAACCTGCATATTCTTTTTCCCTTTTTAAAATAAAACATCATTAATTACCAAATTTTACTATTATTTACTAAAGTTATCCATTTTTAATTTTTATTAATTTCTTAATAATTTTAAAATAATTTAAAATTTAAATATTAAAAAATCAACTCATCCTAGGTCCAAGTTTAGGTTTGGCCAAGTCTTGGTCATTTTGAGCCGACACAAGCATGACTTGGCTGTGATTTGGCAAAGGCGGGCATGGGTCATACCCAAGCACATTGGCACCTCTATTTATTCTTTTCCAAGTCACTAAAGGGAGGAGGGATGGAGGCAACAAATAGGTTGATTACAAAGGATAAAGTTTCTTGTGAGAATTACAAAAGAAAAATGGGGAATAATGGCAGTGGAGGGGGAAGCTTTGTGTGGCGATGTGAGGTTAGAACCGAGAGATTATGTTTGCAGCAAGAGAGGAACTCACAGTTCTAGAAGGGGATCAAGTTTCAGAGGTAGGCTGGTAGAGGGACTTGTACAAGTTCTGATTTGACATGGGAGTGGGAAGTGGGAAGTGGTGGGGAACAGGTACCCATGGTGTTTTGATGGCAAGCAAGAATTGGTATCTTTTCAACATCATAAAATAGGGCTATAACACATAGTTATATCCTCTAGACATGACTAATTTTATCTAAGATTTAGGCACAAGACTACGTTATGCATTGCACCAATTCTTTATTTTATTTAACATTTATTTCAAACAGTTTGCAGAAAAATTCTTCAACCCAGGTACTCTACATATATTTAACTTTGGCAAATATCACGTTTCTTGTATGTTGACAGTCTGTACCTTTTCTTTTGCTAAACCATCATCCTTGTGTCATCATGTATAAGGAATTGCTATGTGACAATTTAACAGATATGTCTTGAAGTCAGAAAAGGCTGACGTCTACCGATTGCCATATCTTTCAAGTGGTGGACCTGGTTTTGGTTTGTATCTATGATTTACTCACATATCCCTTGATTATTATTGGTTTTTGTTAACAGTGAGATGTTGAATAGAAAGTGTGTAAGATCTTGACTAGCAAAGTTCCAAGCATAATGCTAGAATTCATACCTAAATTTTCTACAAAAAATCATAAATTGATACACTGGGATTGTTAACTGTCTAGTTGAATTCTTTCAAACAAAAATAATAACTTCCATTTATAATTCATTTGCTGAAACATTTTCTCTGCTACCGACGAGGATAATGAAGGTTCATATTCTGATATTTATAAAATTTATTCTTTGCACAATTGTAAAGTTATAGCTATGGATGATAATCTGTCTGATATCCATAATGGCGTACAATAGTTTTAACAGTAAGTTTCTTGTATAACATAGCTTATACTTACTGATCATAGCTACTGGTTCAACCCAGCATGATATTGCACTACCATACTCATCGACAATTATTTAATTTTGTTTGATGTGGCAGATTGGAACCCATATCATATTGATTCCTTTCTATTTGTAAAGGAGTTTCAATATTGGTACTAATAGCCACATTTGCTGATCAGTACAATTGGTTCCTTCGTCTCTTAACTTTTTGACGAACATTATAGTGCACAATGAAAGTATAAAATAAAGATATTATTCTGTTATGTTAAATAAGAATGGATGTATGTAGTTGTATTTTTCTTAATGCTGGAGACTAGGTATGATGATCTAATATCTGAAGTTAATAGATCTTGTTGAAGGAGACAGAGGAATGCAATTTAAAAAATGGACCACACTGATTAAAATAAACACTTGGACAATTTGGTCCACTTACGGCTCTAATATTTGTTGCATGTCATCACTTGGACAACTTGGAAGGTCTCATTTTTAGCCTCTTCTACTGTATCTCATTTAAACATGTGTGCTACATGTTACTTCGATTTAGCTACAAGAGTCCAACATAAGTGTAGAAATTTATAGATTATTGAGATTGTTGAGTGTGGACTTGTAGCGTTAGTGCAGATATTTGGTGTCTGATATTAGGATGGAAGGTATAAATAAAAAGTAGAGATATAAGAGGTGACTTAGTTTGTCTATGTTATCAATAAGTTAATACTCTAAAGAAAATTGCTAATTATGCCTGGGGAAGGTGTAGCATCTTACTGTTCTGTGCTGAATGTTTAATTTTTCAGTGATGTTTTAAGCATCCAAGTTTTTATTCATATATTCATTCAAATATTTATATCATACAATAATAACAATAATCAAGTCTTATTTCACTAGATGAGGTCGGATATATGGATCTTTCTACGTCATTGGATTTTATCCCCTACTTTATCATAATCTATACTTAAATAAATTTTATCTTATTTTATTGTTGCTAACTAAGCCTTTTTTAGTCTTCCTCTTCCTCATTTGATGTGCATATTTATCATAATTTCACATCGCCTAACTTGAGCATTTATTGGTCGTTTAAGTATATGTCTGTACCACCTTAAACATGTCTTTCAGAGTTTTTTTTCAATAAATGCAACTCTGATTTTCTATCTAATGCTCTCATTTCTTATTCTATCCATCCTCGTATGTTTACACATCCATTTTAACATCGTTATCTCTACAACTCTCATCTTCTGCTCATGTGCTCGAGTCATAATCCAACATTCAGTGTCATATAATATAGTAGATCTAACAGTTGTTTTGTAAAACTTCCGTTTAAATTTTAGAGGTATTTTACAATCACATAAACAACCGACGCTCTTTTTCATTTCAATCATCCTGCTTATATTCTATGTGAGACTTCTCTCTCAATCCTTTCATAGTCTTACAAAAATAATCTTAAATATATAAAGCTCTCAGTTCTAGATAATTCGTTATCTCCCATCTTAATACTTATCTCATTACGTCTAATATTACTAAACTTATATTCTATACATTATGTTTTTACTCTTCTAAGCCTAAAATCTTTCACTTCTAGTGTTTACCATTAAAATTCTAGTTTAACATTTACTCTTTCATGTGTCTCATCTACCAAAATAATATTATCTACAAATAACATGCACTACAGTACTGTGTCTTGTCAAATATTACTGTTATCCTACCAAAAACTGTAGAAGATTATATGCTACATGAAATTTGCATATGCAAAATATTAGGGCATGTTAACTTAGTGTGCTCTGTGGATGGACTTAAAAATGGGGTAATCATGAATAAAGAAAGTATAGCTATCATGAGACACCCAACCTACATTTGTACCGCTAGAGATATCAATTCTGCAGATTATCCCTTTTATCAAAATAATGACAGCAACTATCAACATTTGTAGTTGTCTGGTGACATTGTTAAACTCAAGGTTTCTCCTCCTATCAAGAAGAGCTTTTTAAGTTCAATGTATAATGTTAAGGTGATTTACTGGAAGAAAATCAATCCAAATTTGGATATCTATGGTAGGCAGCATTTTTGCTTTTTACCATTGGATTTTACATGATTCAATATCGACCTAAACAATTTATTAGTTTTTCTGTTTTGAAAGTAGTCAGTCTGAAGGCTCGGACTGTGTTTTGGCAAAATTAGGTGCTTTTTCAATTAAAAAAAAAACAGAACTTCTATCTGTAAATTGCCAGACAATTCTTTTCTGGATTATTTAAATGCTGTTGACCAAATTCGTTTTCTTTTTCTCCTTAGCATTGTTAGAAGCAGCAAGGAAAGCAAACTTTGCAGATGTACTAAGTCGGATAGTTACTGGATTTTCATTCAATAGGTGAACTTTATTAATTCTTTTCCTCAAGCTTTTGAGCAATTGTTCAATCTGGCTAAGGAGTTCCATCTATCTCATTTTGCAAAACCATGGATATTCTTATGACAAAAATCATTGAAATGTCTGTAAACTTACTAGGCCACTGATTTTAGATACGCTAATATTTTGATTATTTAATTACTTATTTTTGTTGACTTAGTTTATTTGTTTAGGAGGACGTATTATAGTTTCTTATGATGCAATGAGTTTTGTATTTGCATCTTCTGGCAGGCAAAATAGTTATCGTCTAATTTGTCAATCTTTGCCTTCTTCTACTGCAATTTCTCTCATTCTTGGAAAACTAGGGCTAGCTCGGATACCAGTTGTTAGGAATCAAGTATCCTCCTGCACTCTACAAGGAGTGAAAGAAAGCACAAAAAACAAGAAAGGTTAACAAGAGGTCGACTTGTAGTTTAAGAAAATTAAATATGTATATGGTGGCATGGAGAGAGATCTAAATATGTCATTTCCGACAACGTACATTACATGCATTGCCACACAAGATTGTTTACCCCTCCTTTTGTAAGGTAAGAAGTCCAGAGCATACTTACAGGTCGAAATAGTGTCCTATCAAACACATTACACTTGGCATGTTTCATTGATGACTGATATTGGATGAGAAGACCAATATGGTTCACAAAGTACTAAATAAGTCTTGATCAGTAGACTCTAGGTCTGATCGCCATAATACTTGATTGGTTGGCATATGATTGTCAGGATAGGAAAGCCACAGTTGTTAGAAATAATTCAGGGCTGGAGAGTAGCCTCTACATTTGCATCAAGGATATCTGTGTTCACCTGGTGATTTTATAATGAGCTCAACCCTCGTATCACTGCATCACACTTCAAGTGGACTACTCCAATAATCCAGTTACATGCTCACCTTTTATAGGGTCAATTTCAATAATAATGGATAATTTCTGGTCCAAAAGTATCAATTTTTTCAAATGTAGCACATGAAACTCAAAGTAGCAATTCAAAATTTCTTTATCTTCTACATCTATTTTAAAATGATTCCTGAATTAAATAACTGCAGCTGGGACAAGCCTGTTTTGGTTGCATGGGGAATGGCAGACAAGCATCTCAAATTTTCTGAAGCAGAAGGATTTCAGAAGGGAAATCCTGATGCTGTAGAGATAATGAAAATAGAAGGAGCTGGTCATATGCCACAGGAGGACTGGTACTTTAACATGATGCATTTTGTGTTATTGAAGTAATTGCAGACCAGTACTTGATAGTGTAATTTGTCATGGCCTCATCATCTTTAGAGATAGCAAAGACACATCTTAGTATTGTTGTGAGGTAAATCATTCATATTTTTTCCTAGTAATTTGAACTGGGTGGGGACGGTGGTTGGGTTGGGTCTACTGTCTAGGATATCAAAGGATCGCAATAATGTAATAAATTATCGCTTTTAATTAACTCTTCCATGAAGGGGTGGCAGTGAGCTTCTCTTTTAACTATTTTCTATAAAATACTTCTTAGTTTAGGGGGATGCTATGCTTTCTGTCTTCTAATTATTTGTCTAGCTTACATTTCTAACAATTTGATTGTTGAATAAATTTAGGCCAGAGAAAACTGTCAATGCTCTAAAAGCTTTTTTATGAGGCTGCCGCAGAGAAGATGATTTGACTTGATGCTGATAACATCATCATCCAATACATAGTTTGTATATTATTCCCCATTTTCTTATTTTGTTATAGTGATAATGAGCATGTGTTTTGTATCTAAACTTTTAAAGTTGTAGTGAATTATTTTGCTTGAGAAAATTTTGCCAATGTTCTGAAAGGATTCCTTGATTTTGTGATTCTGTGTTTCAAATTATAACGTAAAGCTTCCTCATCATTCTTGTTAAGAAATCTGATTTCCACGATGCTATTGATACATGGAGAAGTGCTTAACCTTACCAGAAAGCTGAGTGGTTGGAATGAGGTATTTAGCCAGTAAATTGTTGAATGAATGAGAAATCAATTAGATGTAAATAATTGCAATATTTGGTACCTGTATTGGTTGCATGTAATGGTTTTGATGCAAAGCTCTTCTCTTGTCAATGCTGTAAATTTTGATAATCCAGAGGAAAATAAGAAACACAAATGGATCAATGGGAAAAGAAGAGAGTGAAAATGAATAGTGAATTAATTGGAATTGTTCTGTAGACATTTAATTTTACAATCGGAATCGTTCTATAGACTGCCTAATGTAAATGACAGTCTCAATAGTCAATGACAATCACACTGATTGATGGTTGTCATAGATGCCGTGGCACATAATCGCATACAACATTCACTATGCATATTCGTGATTTTATTATGCAAATATGATATTGATGACTTGTCCACCAGCTAAAACAAATGCAAGCCTGATTACTATGGAATGCGAAGCAAAGTTGATCTTCACAAACATCCAAATATGAACGTTCAAAACGCGACAGGACTCGACCGGATTTGCAGGTTTGATTGGTTAAAACGAGAATTGGAGGCTAATCAGGTTTGGTTTGAAGAAAAATTGGCTCACTAAAAATACGTAAAAGCGTGGAAATCAGAAAAAGGTAGAGATCCTAGTTGTTTGGACATATTTTCAAATGAATTTGATGGTGTGGTGGTTTTGATTTCTCCACGTTGTTGGAAATGGTTCAAAACGCCATGAGCTATCATTTTTCAATTAATACTATCTTATTCCGTTTTAAATTAATAGTCAATCTTTTTTTTTAAAAAAAAAAACTATAGTATGTAGATACTACGACTAGGGAAAATAAATTAACGTACATGCAAGAAGGAAATACAGAAAAGATTACACAAACAGATAATGTAGGTTATAAAGAAAATGATATTTTCTGTTCTCAAATTTTACATGCATAGGTTCATGTTTCAATCTTCCAAAGTTACCATAAGCACGATCTACATAGCAAGAAAATAGGGAAATAAAAATCAATCAAGTGACATGATTTGTTGGACGGCCTTGCAAGAGTAAACGCCTACTAAAGTCTACCAATGACTCCGATTAAAGACCATTCAAGTAATCAAAACTTGTTTGTACAAGAAATATATTTGCCCTTTCCAACAGTGTCTTGGAATAACTTGAAATATTTTCTTGCAAATATTATAAAATTCAATGTCTGCGAGTGGGCTAACAGGCCAGCCATCCTAAGCAACAAGACTAGGAATTGTTAAGCCATCATGGCACATAGACCATATGAGATTCTTCACAAGTTGAAGATAAATTCATTGTGGGTTCAACTGGTTGCTACTTATTCCAAGACCTCTGCAATTGTCCGTCCAAAGGATTGCAAACGCCGGAATTCTGTTGTGGACAATTCATCCATGACAGATTGTTGACAGCTGCTGCCTGATGACTGCTTGGATTGATACCTCGATGCTGCATTCGAGTACCATGGTTAGCCACACCAACAAAGTTTCTGGGATGGATATATTGTTCCGAGCTACTATTGCTGTATGGTGGGCGGGTTGGCAACTTGTTGGACAAAACATAATAACGACTCCCTTCAGTGCTAACATTAGCCAAGCATTGGCCACCCTCCGATGGATCAATGGCTGACCAATTACTGTATAACTGACCCTCATCGGGGAGCCAGTTTAATCCTAGGGTACCACTATTCATGGAAGATTGAATAGCAGAAAAATTCAACTGCTCAACTGATGAAAATGCCTGGTTTGGGGAACTGGTGGAATATAGGGGCTTGTTAATTTGGTGCATATGTATTTCTTGTTCTCTTGTTCCCCTCTGCTCTAACTGTTGTGCTTCCTCCAATCGAGTGGAAGCTATACTAGATTCAGGCAAACCATCATGGCTCATCAAGAATTGTGATGTAGGTTCCCTTTTGCCATTAATATGTTCCTGTGGATAGGATATTAGTCGTCGTTTCTTGGGAAATGCTGGAAGCATCTCACTTCGATTGAATGAGCTAAACAGAGAAGTCTGTTGATCCACATCAAAGGCCGATGTCATCAATTCTCTGTTCTCAGTTTCTAATATTTCTCTCCCTAGGTTAATCATATTGGTCGGATGTTCTATGGTAAGCTGTGGAGGTTTAAGAGAGAGTTCACCAATTGATGTGTATCCGTCATTATTTGTAGCACTATAACAGGAATCAGAAATACATGTTGACTGCCACATGCTTTTGGAAGATGTTTGAGAACACCCTTTTGCCTCCATCGTAATGTTAGTAAGATTCTGGTTATCAATTGAATGACAAAGAGGTGAATAATCATCTTCTGTCTGTAATGCCTCTTCTGCTTCTTGACTAACAATGATGGGACTAGGTTCTGTATCACTTTTCAGCGAAGGAATTTGATCCAACAAATCTTCATCAACGAAATTATCTTTCAAATAAATAACTTCATCTGAAGTGTGTTGATTCATATGATCACCATCACATGTAGGTTCTGGAAGGGAATTCTCTCTAGAGTTGATGTTGTCATCCTGACCACATGCATCCCTAAGACATCAGCATCTGGTTTTTTATATAGATAGGTTATAACAGAAGAACCAACGAAATCGCGAAAAACTTTAGGAAACAAAAAAAAAAATGATTTGGCAGAAGCAAGCAATACCATAAAGAACTATTTCGTAAAAGAAATTTAAAAAATAACATGGAACTTCGGGAATTCTACATGCAAATCGGATAAGAATTTCCAAATAGTACAATCATAGGATAGGAGTCCTCATTGTCTTTCCCCATAGGAGCTTAAAATTATTTGTACTGTGCCAAATGACACGGTTAAAACATATTAGTTTGATAAATTACTAAAACTTAATATTACTTTGCACATCCAGTCTCTCTTGTGCCATGATAATTATGTCGATTAGCATCTTGAAAAAATGTCATACAAACACTCAATACCTCTTACATCTTACAATACACGTCAAGATGAATTGAAATATTTTTTTTTTTCACAATTTGTATCCATACAAAATAATGTCAAAATTGTAGCAAAGTTCGAACTTAAGTATATAGGTACCTTATCTTCCTTTTTATTCTTTATCTCTTTCCTCATCAAGTGTCACCAGAAGTACCACACATCAAAACATCAGCACGGTGCCAAAACTCTATCGTTTCAATCAGAGACTAAAGTTTTAGAATGGTTTAAGATTAGGAACCTGCGTTCTAGGCATCCAGCAAGAAACAATTTCTCCAAATGCCAAAAACTACAGGCTTGGGCAATGTGCTTCAATTAATGATGTAGGCACACCAAAGCCAAAATAATGACTTAGCTTTGCCAACAAAATGGAGTGTAATTTACGAAAACATTTTCATATGCAAAAACCTTTTAGATAATAGAAATCCAAATAAATTAATCATCATATACCAAGTTTGAAGTCTCGACTCATTGGCAGGTTGCTGAACTTAAGAGAAGATAAGTCTCTCCTCATCTTGCTGTTCCACTTCTTTTTTATCCTCCCACTCCTCTGTTTCTTCCTCCTCCTGATTGGTGTCAATTGACACCATCTTGTCCTGGTGGAAGACCGAAACTCTACATCACCTAATTGGAGCATTTATTGATCGTCTAAGTATATATCTGTACCATCTTAAATGTATCTCTCGGAGTTTTCCTTCAATAGATGCAACTTTGACTTTCTGTCTAATTCTCTCATTTTTTATTCTGTTCATCCTCGTATGTCCACACATCCATCTTAATATCCTCATCTCTTTAACTCTCATCTTCTACTCATATGTTCGAGTTATAGCCCAACATTCAATGTCATATAACATAGCATGTCTAACTGTCATTTTATAGAACTTCCCTTTAAGTTTTAGAGGTACTTTACGATCACATAAAACATTTTATACTCCTTTATTTCAACCATCTGATTTGTATTTTATGTAAGTGTCTTCATCATCTTGTAAAAATGATCCTCTCAATTCCAAACAACTCATCATCTCCTATCTTAACACTCATCTGATTACGTCTAATATTGCTAAACTTAAATTTCATATATTCTGTTTTTATTCAACTAAACATAAAACCTTTCACTTCTAGTGTTTCCCACTAAGATTCTAGTTTAGCATTTACTTCTTCACATGTCTTCTCTACCAAAACAATATCATTTGTAAACAACATGCACCATGGTACTGTGTCTTGAATATGTCCAGTGAGTTCATCCATTATTAGTGTAAAAAGATAGGGACTTAGAGTTGTTCCTTGATATAACCCTATCTTTATTAGAATGCTTCAGTTAATTCGCTTGAAGTTTTCACTCTGATCGTTACTTCCTTATACATATCCTTGATTAGTTCAATATATGCTACGTTAACACCTTTCTTTTTTAAAATTCTCTATATGATTCCTCTTGGGACTTTATCATTAGTTTTTTC
>JBAMHZ010000117.1:4518209-4552921 GCA_037177395.1 Alpinia galanga
AAATTGAACCCACATAATCCCCATCATAGTACTTCACATCCTGACTCCGTATACCGCAAGTGAATGCCGACAATGCCTAAAATCAACTATGATGGCTTCTTTCTAAAAATCAAAAGTTTCCTCCTTCGAGGTCACTCTGCCAATTAAGGTTTTATTAAAGTCAACCGATAAGATAAATAAACAATGTTTTTAACAAACTTACCTGTACACTTAGATTACCTAGGCCGCCTAGGCCATCCAGGTGGGCCGCCTAGATCACCCAGGTGGTCCTCCTAGACAACCTAGGTGATCCTCCGAGACAACATTTGTGTTGCCTGGATCACATAGGTGGTTTGGTTAGACAGCATTGGACTTACATTGCCTAGACCATTGTTTAAAATTTCATGTGTCGAGAGATATGAATAAAATTTATTGTTCCGCTCACCGTCTAGCACCATGGGGCGCCGCGGCAACTCCACAGGATCGCAGATCTAAGGGGTAATGAAAGTTGGAGAAGGTTGGCGGAATCGAGCAGCGCTCAGAGCAGATAGTGATGATTGGAGAAGGCGACGGGGTGATCTCATGGTTGGAGGAGGTAGTGTGGAGGCGAAGGAATGCATGGCGTGTGCGCAGGGGGAGCATAGCAGCAGTAATGAAATAAAAAACTTAGGTTTTTAATAAAAATTTAGATTAATAACTTCAATTCACTCCTAGCTATAGTGTGAGATAAAATAAATAGACTTAGTCAAAATCCTAATAGAATAATGCCATTAATCTAAAAATATTTTGAAAATTTATTTATTTATTTATATATTATGAATAATAATATTTCTATTATTAAATTTTAATTTATTTTGTTTTTTTAACCCTTTACAATCGAAATTAATTAAATTAGTTGCACCATTATAATTAATTTTATTATTATTATTTTTAGGTGCCTTTTTTTCTTTTTTTTGTTAAAAAATTATTATTTTTTATTTTTTTATTTTAATTTTTTTAATATTTAAGTTAAGATTTTTATTTTTAATTAATATAAAATATATTTAAAAAGTATTGAAACCGTATCGGCACAGCATGATACGATATCGAAACTGTATCGTTCCGATCGCAGATCGAAACCTTATCACGGGTCAAGATTTTAAACCATGGCTTAGACAATTGCTTTTTGGAACAATCACCTAAAGGGTTCAACTACTTGGATGGAAGATACAATAGAAATGATATGAAAATAATATCAGAGCTCCCTATGTAATTTCATGATCCTTTATCTCTTTTCCTACATATCTTCCATCCAAGTAATCAGACCCAAAAGGAACCTCTTAATCATTAGGTGAAGCTTACCCTTCCATTTTTACCTAGGTAATCACCTAGATCACTTTTTAAAATGATGATTTGAGTGTAATGTTACCGTCGCAGCTATCTAAGCATCTCTCCACCTTGGATAAGATAAAACTTCTGAGATAGTCTATGGAATATTAAAATTAATCCAAAGTAGAGATAAAGGTAGAATACTATAGAGACAAGATAAGAAATGTAACGAGACAAGGGATCTAAGGTGCAAAGCTTGTGAGTACCCTTCCTCAAAGCAAAAGGAAGATTAAGGCCTGAGACAAGATCAGTAATAGATGATGGTGTTGGGACAACAATAAGTCTCAACGAATGGTTGTAACATGGTCAGCTTTTGACCTTCTATGGTAGATCCTCAAATGTGGTGCAACTACCTCTACAAAAGTATCTATATGCCAGACTCAGGAATAGATAGTATGGTAGGAAAAAAAATCCAAAGAATGTCATATCTGGAGAGAACAAGATACGTTGTAGCTCAGAATAATAGCATCAGTATCCCATCTACATGTGAGAATAGCCAAGAAAAAAGTGCTTGATAAAATGAGACATTATTTCTACTAGGAGAGAAGATACAAGATTAACAAAATTCGTACACCTAAAAACACATGGTGGAAATTTAACCATGAAGGACTATAGAATGACATCATCACATAATCTGAGAAAAACTCACATTGAAGTAACAATCTACAATTCATTTTAACCATATGCTTGTTTTTCATTCAGCAACATCATTTTGTTAGTGCATAAGGACACATATTGGTGAAGGTTGCTTTAGCTAGAAAGAAAAGATTGAAATGTATAAGAAAATTCTTCTTTGGCATTGTTACTTCTCAAAGCTTTAGTGAACATACCAAATTGTGTACTCAATATAAAAGGAACAAGACATGAAGAAAAAAATCAGTACGATCTTCCAACAGAAAGAGTCTGTCATTGTAATCAATGAAGATAACAAAGTATTTAAAATCAAGTTTTGGAGATACCCTATTTAGACCCCAAAAGGGTGCAAAAGAACATTTGTGAAGAATGTTAGGAAACAAAATTCTAACATGTTTACCGATTGGAGAAACTCATACTCTAGATTTTAGAGATTATACAGATTGATAATCAGCTTTAGTAGACTTACTTTATCAGGGAAAATATCCAAGATGAAGTCGATTTGAAGTGGAGAAGCATCAACTACAGATCAAATGATTGTGTAGTCACAGTCAGTTGATAATCCATAAGAGTCATGTCTTGTACCTATCACCTTTTGTATCAAGTGTGAAACTATCCTTTCGTATAGCCCAAATAATTACGTCCTTTCTGGTTTTAAATGCTTGTTTGAAAAAACCTTCTTGCATGCCAAAAATGTCACAAGGGAGAATGAAAATCGATCCTAGAACAGAATGGAAACTCACCAAGCAACTATCAATATTGAATTTGAAGACTATGTACCCACAAAGTTTGAAGAATCACCTCACTTTAACATGTAGTCATCAATATTGTGTAGTAAGATCGAAGGAAATGTGCATTGTCAAGGAGGTTATTCTCCTAGTTAACTATTGAACCCTAGTTTTGACCTTAATTAATCATGATGGCATACAATGATCAGTGTATCAGTTTCTTGCCTTGTTAAGTACTTCCCTTTCTATCGTTATAATTTCTCAACATTAGAAATTAGGTCCTCAAGGAGGACCTGAACATATAAAAAACAATAAAAGCATATGTGATGGCTGAGAATTCTTGCTTGCAAAACAACATAATTGCTGCCATTCATGAATGTTTTATGAAGATTATCAAAGAACTTTTCAAAGATTTCATGCTTATTTAGTATGGATTGGCGTACACAAGGATTTCCTCAATGATGTACAGCATGTAAATCCAACCATTGTTGACCCATCAACTAACTGATTGATGGCACTATGAACTTCATTGAAAGATTCTGTCCTAATATGGCGAGAATATTCTCATGACTGCGAGGCAGTTGATGATTGTGACATCGTTATTGAATTAAAGGCAACCTTAACTAACAGAGCAATCACAAAGATTTTAGATTCGTGTAAGAAATCAACAGTCTGAGGAGACTGAAACCAGGCTGCAGTAGCTTGAAGACGAAACGCGAAGGAATCAAGCCCAAGCACTAACGAACCAAGGTTATGGAGTTGAGATACACCTAGCGGCAGGGGGAAAAAAAAAAGAAAAAGACAGCAAAGAGAATCTGGAAGCAACAAGAAATCGAGAGGAAGAAAGACAACCTGTAGAATCCAAAATCTGCTCTTGCTACGAAGGTAGGCACTCATTCGGGTGATTACGAAGAAGAATCCCGCGGAATCAACTTCAATCCGGAGCCGCACGGTAGCCGGCGTTGCGGGGATTGAAGGCTGTGCGGAAGACGGAGTCACATAGAAGGCACCGCAAAGGCCGCAATCGCGCTGGGAACGACAAGATTCGCGCAGGCAATCGCAGGAAGCCGAAACAGGAAATTGATGCGTGCGCAGAGACGCTCAATGCACGGGGGGATGCACTCGCCTCTAGGTATCACCAAGCATGTGCATTATCGGATTAACCTTATTGTCACTGTACAATTGCACCCATAGCGATTGCAGATTCCAATCACGACTTTAGTTGTTTACATTTTAAACCACTACTATAGCTGTCGGCTCAAATCCACGCATTGAACGCACAAAAAAAAAAACGTGAAATCACAAACCAGGTCAGCCAGTGCCAGATGCTGATCAATGTTTACTGAAGCATTTAGCAAGTAGTCTTTTTGGTACCGAAATCATGCTTTTGCGATCGCTGAAGCTGCAAAGGAACATAAATTTTAAATCATAGAAACTTGGGGCCAAATGCTGACCTACATAATCTGAATTCTCTGATAGCGAGAACGATACACCCTAGTTAGAGATCGAGAATCATTTACCTGGAGTAGACGGAAGTTTTCTTCCTATTCGATTTCTGGTTGCGGTTGCTCAAGCATGGCGCAGCGTCGAGCCTTGTCACCGTTCCTACCTATCTTGTCGGTGGAGCAAGGACGGTTTCCTACCTCTGCAGTATTACACGCAAACCAGGATCTTACAAGCAAGCTTGATTCAAAAACAGCTCGGTTTTTTTCCCCCTATGCTCCAGCAGAACTGTGCTCGTTGTATTTATTTTACATAAAAAAAAAAATCATTTCTTTTACATTTAGCTTCAGATTAAATTCCGAAGCGCCAATTTACTTTTTTCTTTTAAAGTACGCCCGCAGGTGCTAGAATTTATTACAAATAACGTATATAGAATATTTACGAGAAAGTTTGATTTTTTTTTCAATTTGATATTATGATGAATAAGTTTGAGTTTGCCTTAATTGTGGAACAATCCTTCCTTTCTTAAGCCTAAGATTATTAAAAAATTTGTTAAAAAAATCATAATTAGTGTTATGGATGAGTCAAAATGCTGGATGTTTTGCTTTTCTTAAGGTTTTGAATGCTTATTGTAATAGTGTGCAGTTGCAGTCTAATTCTTTGAGGTATAATAAGAGTGATGATATCTTTTTGGAATTTGCACCGTAAAGTGTGCAATAGATGCCCGAAGCAAGAAGATTATAGCTATAGCTATAAGAGAGAAAAGAGAGATTGCTATTATGAATTTTGTGTTGAATACAACTGAGTTTTTTTAGAATTCATCCAGGTTTTGGTGTGATCTTTTTTTTTTTTTTTAATAATTCAGATGTTCATAGATGATCTTTTCTTTATTCATTTACTAGATAATAGTATTTTGCCATTACACCACTTAGGAACACAAAGTTGCACCACTTACAACGAAATTTGTTCTGTGCCGTTCACAATGCATGGATTATCATATCCTACATGGTGAATTAGGTAGAGATATGGTCCTGCATATATGACAATAAATTAAATATTTTGATCAATCCAACTCGCAACGATGTGAAATGCGAATTGTATAATATTGCACTCGTGTGTGTTTAGGGTTTAGGTTTTAGCAAAAAAATTAAAAATAAACAGTAGAAACAAAAATGCTTTTAACTTTAAAGATTGTATCCAACTCCATCCCCATTACATGGATACTATAATGCTGTAATTAATACATTATACATAAACTAGCCTGAGGCTTGACAATATCCTGGTACTTCAACAGCATATTTGGAAAAGAATAAAGTTCAAGTTTTCCATAGGAAAATGAATGCACAAAGAAATCTTTATAAGAAACATTACAAATTTTTCCCCGCGCGATCACAAAATTAAGAATGTATCTTAACAATTGGAAAAAAAAAGAAATATAATTAAGAATCACTAAAATTAGATACATACCATTGAAAAGAATGGAATCTACAAGCTAATACCAACTTCCTTTCCTCTTCGAGCAGCAAGTATCATGGTCATGGAACAGCAATTTGACCAGAACCGCAAGCTGCTCTCGCTCTGAGTGGAAACGTGCTACGAAATGTCGAAGCTCTGCTCTCGATGACAAAATCCTGTAATCCAGAATCTTTATCCGAGTGATCTAAATCAGTGTACAATCTGTTGTCTATATCAGACAGCGTAGAGTAATCATCTCTCATTATTAATACATGGTGAAGTATCACACAGGTGCCAATTCATGCAGCAGCCGTTTTAGCGTTCTCCTCTTCTGCTAAAGAATTTAGCACGCCCCAATTCTTCATGCTTTGAACAACCCGAATGGCAGGCAGGTTGGCACATTAATCTGTGCGCAGCATTGAAGTTCTCGTCGCGGGAACGATGAACTGGATCAACAAATGGAATCGTCAACCAAGGCAACAGAGGGAAGCATTCACTCCCAAGCAAGTACTGTGTCGCTCCAAGCAGCTTCCCCTCTTGCACGTCTTTGTAGAGCGACGAGAATTTAAGAATCATGTAATTAGTTTGATCGCCCAGAAATCCAGCAGAAGAGCATGATCCTAGAAGAAGAGTCAACAACAATCTGCGCTGCAACGACGGAACCTCCAAACGCCTAGAAGCGTGTGCAGAAGGAGCCGCAGCAGTCGGCGAGGCCGCCACCGGCAGCCTGGAATCCAGCAGAAACCGAAGCGAGTTCAGGCGCGGAGGGAAACGTGATCCAGAAGCTGAAATTGGTGCAGAGGACGAGGCAGAGCTGCTTGGTGCAGAAACGCGCCGTGTACTCGAGCATCCCAAAACAGGCGGCGAGGTCAGGGTAGGGATCACCAGAGGCAAGGCGAGAGAGCGCGATGACGAGACGGGTGGGTGCGCAGAGACGGAGGGAGGAACCGGCGGGGTCGCGGCAGTCGAGGAGGCCGCAGAGCCACTCGAAGGTAGCGGATTTCATGCGTATGAAAAGAAGGGAGTGGTCGGGGTCGCGCCGGCGGAGGACGGTGGCGTCGTTGGCCTTCGAGTCAAGCTGATGGCGCTTAAGCTTGCAAGGGGAGGCGGCGATGACGTAGGAAGCTGAGGAGAAAAGGTGGAAGGAAAGGGAGAGGGAAGAGAGAGAAGGGGGTGGAAGTTAAAGGGCGTGGCTGGGCGACGGGGCAGAGGAGGAGAAGAGGGAGCTGGGACACGAGGAAGGAAACTACTAAATTCGGGTTCATCTCTTCTGATCGGGGCTGGTTCGCGCCATTTGGTTCTACAGCCCTAGACGAGACTGTCCACCGATGTCAACCATCAACTTCTTATTAGTTTTTTTTTTTTTTTCCTTTCTTTTTTAACTAGTATAAACATTCAAATCTTTAACCCAATTAATTTTTATTTCATAAAAAAATTATTAACTTAATACAAATAATGAATTGACTGAATAATCCAACATTTCAAGATGCGATTCTATTAGACTCAAAATTTATAATACTTAATTTGTATTTCTAAGAAAAATTAATGGGCGATTGTTATTTTATCGTATGATTATTTATAAATATTTAATGACTATATAAAATTAAATACGTTTATTTAAATTAAATTATCAAAAAACATCATTGGTTAATTTTTATAATAAATAGCCATTGTTTCCTCTAGCTATTAATTAATTAATTATTTTAAAAATGATAAAATCTTATGGAAATAAATGCGACCAAATTGTTACGATTAATAAAAATTCTTGAAAAATACATGAAAGGCATATTCATATAATTCCGTGTGTATATTACGCCTTGTCCCTTGATAGACTTAAATTGGTTTAGAAACTCGAAAAGTCCGGCGTGCCGTAGTAAAAAAGTTATTGTTTGCTTTTCCATTGCACGTCTCCGACGTGGACTTTATTATTTATTTCTTTCGATATATGATCGATTCTCGTATGATCATCTACATAGGGCATCATAAAATTGACTCCTCGAGTTCCACATCCAGCCGTCCACACTTTCGGGCCCACTCTTTCTAAGCAATGAAGCAAACGCTAATGTATTAGAATAAATGCAGAGGATCCGAACCAAAACCTTTGTTTCCGGTTGGGGCCACAGCCAACCAACGCGAAAACAAAAACTACCACAATGGTATTGGTTTTGATTTGCTAATCAGATAGTCGTCGTCGTCATCTCTGTTTTGATCCACTTTGCTCCTAATAAGCCACCAAAAAGAGGAAGAAGGAGAAAACCTCTTTTTTCCGAATCCATTCTCTGCGTCAACCCAGCGTCGGAGTGCCGGCGATGGGTTGCACTCAATCGGTGATCGAGAACGAGGAGTCCGTCATGCGATGCAAGAATCGCAAGCGCTACCTGCGCGATGCGGTCGCTTCCCGCAACGCCTTCGCCGCTGCGCAAGCCGCCTACGCCGTCACCCTCAAGAACACCGGGGCCGCTCTCTCCGATTTTGGTAAGAGCGAACTCAACGACGTAGTTCCATCCCACTCCCACAGCTCCGCCACCGGCGCCTCTGCCTCTGCCTCTGCCTTATCCGTCGGAATAAAGCCGCCCATGGAGACCCTTCCTCCACCTCCGCCTCCTCCGCCGGCCGACTCCTCCGTCGCCGCTGCCTCTCTGCAGCGAGCCGCCAGTATGCCTGCCAACGTTAAGGTACCTAAATCCAAAAGGAAGCTGAATGGCAAAATTCCCTCCGATGCCGCGATTGAAGAAGAGGACGAAGGCGAGCGCGCTGATGACGATCGTTCAACTGCAGGGAGCTCGTCCCCTGCTCCGCTGCCTCGCCTTCATCCTCAATTCCATCCTCGGTCTCAGGAAGCCCGCCCACCCCCCGAGACCTCCGGGACGTGGGACTTTTTCTTCAGGGTGAACGAGGATATGATGTCGCCCACCCTTAGCCAACCTGAAGATGAGACCACTTGGCCCCAAAAAAGGAAGGTGGAGCAGGACAAAACGGTCAAGGTTGAGACGACGCCTCCACCTAGAGCTGATGAAGTTCGTCATCAGGAAACACCGGTCATGCCCACAAAACTGGTGAATGAGCAACCTCCGTCACCATCCAAATCGGTCAAGAAGGTCGTTAAGAATAGCCCTGCTGTGGAGAAACAGCCTGTTGCATCCGCCGGAGCAACTGAAGCCAAGAAGAGCAGAACCATGCCTACTAGTGTAAATCTGCTTCAGATTTTGATTGAACTGGATGACCATTTCCTGAGGGCGTCCGAGAGTGCTCATGAAGTCACAAAGATGCTTGAGACACCTCGTCTGCATTACCATTCTAATTTTGCTGATAATAGAGGTAAGCAAATCGTAGGTTATTTGAGATTTCCCATTTCTAATTGTTGCAATCTGTATAGTAGACGCTGTTTTCTCTTGTATTTTTCTAATGGCAAATGAATTCTGCTTAACGACCTACTATGATTGGTGATTGACTATACTTCTACTATCAATGTAAAGGATGGACCATTTTCCCTATGCATATGGGACCCCGTACGGCGGTAGCTTCGTGCATCGGGCTGCCATTTTTTTATTTGAATGAATATGCCCACACCTTAGCAAATTAGCCTGATATAGGTCTGAGATAACTATCCAACAAAAACATTTAGAATTCTCACACAGAAAAGAGAACTCCCATGAATTTCATTAAAATTAAGAATAACTTACATGAAGAGTTGGGACCTCCTTCTATAAAATGAAGAGAGAAAAAATACTTCAAAAAAAAAAAACTCATTCCCTAATTATTTGAAATCATCTATAACCTCTATAAGAAGAGGTATCTGTATTGTAATTAATACAGTCCAAAAGAAATGCCATTCTCTACTTCTCTTTTAACAGTAAGCAAGAATGATGAATATAATTACATATTTGTACTCCTGCTATTTTCAGGACACATCGATCATTCAGCAATACTCATGCGAGTTATTACATGGAACCGTTCATTTAAGGGCATTTCTCAAGCAGAAAGTGCACAAGATGACTTTGCTAAAGATGAATTGGAAACACATGCAACCATTCTTGACAAGATGCTTGCGTGGGAGAAAAAGCTTTATGATGAAGTTAGAGTAAGTTTCTTACATATTTTTAATGACAAGTTAAAGTTCATAATTTTTTATTTGGAGTTTATTGGTTGTTAATGCCTGGAAAACTACATGGCTAGCTGCACAATATTACTTCTCTGTTTAAGCTAATTACAGACTACTCTTAACTCTAAACAAATGGAAAGATCATTTATATTTAGATCTAAATATTAAAAAGAGTAAGCTTTGTTTAGGCCTTTTTATTTCCTTAAATTGTAATAAATTTTTTCATGTCTCTTGCTGGTATTGGTGAATATGAAATCTCATACTCCCGTGACTATGTAAGAAACTTCTAGCATGACAATCTTTCATGTTTGTTGTATTATTTTCGTGTCAACCCTTAGGTTTCTATAAGTTAAATAAGCTAATATTCTTTTTTCTCTGTTTGGAAATAATCTTGTGGTTGTATTGGTTGTATTTCTGTAATGGAGGGTGCTTCTAGCTTGTTTATACTTTGAACATCATTGTGCATGATTAAAAAATAAGATACTATTTAATTTATAGAGTACTAAATGTTGAATTGTTGTCAAAATGGGCAAAAATAGAATTAAGATGTGAAACATGGTGAACAAAACATAATAAAGAGCAAGTCATGGATAAACATAATAAAGAGCTAAGGCATGGATAAAGAGCTAAGTCGTGGTTATTTCATTCAAATAATCGTCTTGGGTCATTTACCCTCATCTATTCTGGGTTCCTTGGAAATAAAACTTTATATCCTATCAAGTTTTCAATTATTTGATGTGGGTTTCGGTATCAACTCAGGAAGGTACTGCCTTGATGTCCGATCTTTGCAGACCTAGTTATGGATCTCAACGAGTGGGAATACAATTAAATTTGTATCTGTTTATTAATTAGATCCTGATGTGTGGGATTGAGGTGGGTTTTAGTTTCAATTTGGCTTGCATTTGGGTTGAGCTGACTTATTATTATCTTCACTGCTATTTTCTTCCATCGTGGATCATCATAGCACAATCAAACTCCAATGCTTACCATATCGAAATGCTCATGCAAAGCCTCCATGTGCATCCCATGGTTGGCCCTTTGTCGCGAACCCATGTTCAGTTTGCTATTGTATGTCTTTGTTTGATTCTCTCTTGTCACCCATTTTCCGCTAGATTTTGTTTGATAGGTTGGGACAAGCTTGTTTTGCATAATACTGGCGATACATGGTTGGTACTGAGCGATACAAATGGAGCAAGAAATTTTCTTAGTGTCATCTTGTTCCTTCTACCTGTGCCCACCGTCATTGAACAAGATTTACAACCACACTTTGATCTGGCTAAGATTATCTAATATGGTCTTTGGGCCAATTGTCATTTTGCTAAATTTTAGTTCTGTTTAATTTTTTTAATTACATGTTTGCTTTTATTCTCTACAGAACATCCCCTAGGTTTTAGTTGTCTGCTTGTAGAAATTTTTTTGCTCTTTAATGAAATGGTCTTTAAATCCTTGCTTACTCACATACCTAACCGATACAAGGAAACTTTTCGATACAATGTCCTTATATTGCTGAACTGCCTTTTAGTTTCATCAATTGTCAAATATCATAATACATTTTTGTCTCTATACAGGCTGGTGAATTTATGAAAATTGAGTATAAGAAAAAGTTGGTTATGCTGAATAAGCTAGAGAAACGTGGCATTAACTCGACAACATTGGAAAGAACCAAGTCAGCTGTAAGCCATTTGCAAACAAGATATATAGTTGATATGCAGTCAATGGATGCAACAGTTTCAGAAATTAATCATCTTCGTGATGATCACCTATATATCAAGCTAGTGGAACTTGTTAATGGGTAAGTTGTTACTTATTGTCTCACTGGTACACATATGTAAATACATGTGCATACTTTGAAGCATGCATGTCCTTTTTTTTCACTTCTGATATGGTGGGATGACGCAGCAGCAAGGCATGATGATGAAATGAGTGTTCTAGTTCTTATGTTTGGTTTCTCTGCCTTGGGATATTTATTATTATATACTTCGTCTCTGTGATGGCCTATCAATGCTGATTTTTATATCTTCGCTACCGGATTCAATTTTATTCATGCTGTCAACTAGTTGAGTACACTTGACACATAAGTTGGGATTTTGAGTCCCTAACCATGTGATTTAACTACATGTTTGTGACATCACACTACAAAGGGATCAAGAGGAAGCACAATTTCACAACTACAAGTATTGTTGATTGACCCTGGAACCTGACCTGAACTGATTGTGACTTCAGTATTTTATTTGATGAACCCAGGAGATTACTAAGTCATACCCACCAACATTGTACTATACTCTCCCGGAACAAACCTAATAGTGGTATGACTTTACTGCTATCCTTAATTCCTAAAATAATTGGTTCAATGGCGATTGGTAATGCTGCAACAAGGTATTATTTTCCTAAGTATCTCCCCTTTTTTGTATTGGTACTACTAGTTACAAAGTATAATCAATACCTTGGGGGCAAACTCTAAATTGCTTTTGTGGCAGATGTTTGTAAATCTCACAACAAAAAATATCATACTAGATCTGGCGATAAGTGTTCCTAGTGTGTGCCCTAGTACATCATTAGTCAACTAAATGAGGGGACTTCTTTTCTTTATATGAAGTGTGTGAACTTCCTGAGCTGAGAATAAGAGAGAGAGGGAGAGAGAGAATTGCATAAGAATTGTGGGACACAATTCAACTTCAGCTGTGCATGCCATCCTCAATCTCATGGCCAAATTGAGTTTGTAAATATGTTTTGAGATGTATTTTACATTCTTGTTTCTTGATTAGGCTTCAATGACTTGCTTGAGTTGAATATTGTCGCAACAAAAGTAAATCAATCTGCATTCAAGCTACTTCGAAGCTCATGTCCTACCTCCTTCCAAACTAACTTGGTTGGCATAGGAGAAATCTACTGCTTCACTTGCTAATCGAAACCAACACTGTGTTGACATGAAGATCTCAACAGTATTGGTCAAAATCAGTCTCGTATTGGGTGGTACCAACTACGGATCCTATCTAAGCTAGTATATGGGCTTTGACTCTAGAAGAGGACAGAGGAGGACACTTGTGGAAAAATTGGAGGTCCGAGGCAACAAAAAGAGTATGTCATGATTGGGAGACTCAACTTGTAGTGAGAAGTCAACTCCTGTGCTTCAATTTGGGGATTTCCCTCATGAAGTTGCATGAGGAAAGGGAGAGGAGTTGATCCAACATTGCGGGGGTATCATTGGATTATAAATATATATTAAATAAAGGGATTAATATTAATTTGTTAATTATATTTTTATATTAATTAACTTCAACATTAACTTAAATACACTTATAGGTCATTGGAGTTTGAATCTTACTTCTTTCTGAAAGCCCTAAAATGTGTTGTTTTTTCTTCTCCTTGGTTTAGAGACTGAAACATATAAGTGATACTTTTGAATAGGCTGGACCTTATCTCGGCATGATCATTTCTAGTATAATTCAATGCAGTGCAGTGCTGGCTACATATGTAAAAATAGTTTCCGAAGATAAAGAGCTCCTGGGATATGATCTTTTTCTTGTAGTTATTGTAAGTCAGCCACAAAATATTTAGACTAGAGCATTACCTAAATCATTAAATTCCATTTGACTATGCAGTTATCAGAGTATGAATTCAGTGTCAAAGTCTATTACTTAAGAATGACAATCTTTGGCTTTTTTTGTCGGAGGGTTACCTACCTGCAAACTAACCGTTGTCTACTTAAAAATCCATATCATTCAACTATACTAGTCTATGCTTACTTCTTTTGTGATTTCTTGTCTTCCCCTGCTAGCAAATATATGGATGATTAATAGTTAGCGTTATACTGTAAGACAAACAGTACGTACCTTGAGTCATGAGATAGACTAAATCACAGTTTGTCATAAAATCAGCAGGTCAACCTTCTGCAGAAAACACTGATCATGATTAGGGCTTCCAAATACTCGTTATTCTCATGTTTTTGGATTATTAGAAATTGCTCAATTCTCTCCTTCTTGATCTAGAAATGGCGCTATTAAAATAAATTGTTAGTGATATGGCTTCAGTTCTAACTTGATTTTTTTATTAGCTAGCATTCCCAAAATCTGGTTAACTGTTATGTAGTTCACCAATTTTGATGATTCCTAACTAACACCACGCATATTAAAATGTTTTCGACTGTCATTCTGCATCAAAACATAATAACAAACTTTATATTGAGAATTTCCGTGCACCTAAATTTGAGTATTCCATAATTGTTGGTTTAAGGCATGTTCTGAAAAGTTCCCTACTTGTAAAAGGCATTGCGCAATCTAGTCATGACAGATTTATACAAAAACTTGATAAATTTCATTAATGTGAGTTCATCTTAAATTCAGCTTCTTATTTCTGACCTTCATTATTTCCATTTGATCAGAATGGCCAGGATGTGGGAGAAAATGTGCTTGCATCATCGCAGCCAGCTTAAATTGATGAAGGACATCAGAACGATTGACATTCAACTTCCTCTGAGGGAGACGAGTCAACAACATCATAAACGAACCGTTGAGCTTAGAAATATAGTAGGAGAATGGGATTTACAGTTACAAAAGTTCATCGATCATCAGAAAGACTATATCAAATTCCTGAACAGTTGGTTGAATTTGAACATGATCCCACTTGAGAACAGTGGAAAGGAGACAATATCTCCACGGAGGCAACCTGACCCCCCCATCAAGGTCCTACTACATGATTGGCAAGACCAGTTAGAGAGTCTTCCATTGAACCGTGCTAAGATTGCCATAAGTAGCTTCTCAGCATCATTGCATTCAGTTGTTCTGTGTCAAATAGAGGAGCTAAACTTGAAGTTGAAGTGGGATGATGCCCGGCTGGATCATGAGCGAAGAAAACGAGAATTTGAGGAATGGAATCTAAAGTACATGCAGAAGATGGCAGAGGCTGCTGGTGCAAGCAATGTTGACAGAAAAGAGGGCACATATGTGCAAGATAATGTCATGGAGAGGAGGATTGCTGTCGATAATGCAGATATCAAGCTGAAGGGTGCAGAAGAAGCCTACAGAAAGCAATGCAAGGTGGTGAGGGACAAGTCGCTGGCGAGTCTAAAAACACACCTACCAGATCTCTTTCGAATTATGTCGGATTTCTCCTACTCGTGTTCGGAGATGTACAAAAATCTTAGTTCCGTTACAGGATCACCTAACCCGACAAAGGATAGTTGAAGTATCTCTCTAGAGTTTTTTTATTTTTATTTTTTTAACGTGCCTGGATTTATGATTTATATAATCCGCTGTCGGCGATTTTCCTGCTCATTTACAACTTTAGCTGGTGAGCCTGGTAGTGATCGTAGAGAATGTACAAAGGCATTGCTGTGAGCATGTCAATTTATCGTTACAAAATGATGATTCAGTGTGCAGGTATTCATACGTGTAGAAGTTATATGATTGCCTCTATAGTTTTCCTGTTAAACTGTCATCGCATGTTAATGTCTTCTCATGTTCATCGTTTGCTGATTAAGAAGAGTTCGATGACAAATCTCCAACAAAAATTAGTCATTTTGATGATGGATGACGTAGGTAGGTTGGATCAAGTTTTACATTAGCAAAGTTTTGATGTAATCCAACAAAAATTACATTAGTTAAATGAACTGAGTTCACATTGTTTCACATCTTAATTAATCATGATGCAGCATACTGAGATTAAATTAGTCATTTGTTGATGACTTTAGAACGTTGGATCAAATGGAGAAAAAAAATGTGAAATTTCCAGAGTTAAGTGAAGGCAACTGAAGATTGAATGAACTCTAATGAATTAGAATTTTATCTTTTAAGAGCATGTTCAAGACTTGTCATATGGGCAGGCTAGCAACTGCTCAGCTATAACTAAACTCACGTACGGCTACGTAGGAGAAGCAATATATATAGCAAGCTAAATATTGAGTTTTTAAAGTATGTTTTGACGTAAGTAAGTATGTTGCAGTTCTTCCATTTGCAGCCAAAACCATGATATGGCTGGAGATCCATGCAATGATTGTTATATATATAGGAGAGCTCATTATAGAGGAATTCACTTTAGGATACAAAAAAGAAAGATGATGTTTGCTTGCGTTTTCTCATTATTATTTAGATTAATCTAGAGAAGGATTTACTGCTTTCTTGCTCATTTGTACATATATATGTATATGAAGCAAAGTACAATGAGGTCAAATAATATTTATTTTTTCTATCTAACGAAGTATTAGATCCGAAAAAAAGTGTTAGGCCGTATACATGCATCTATATCCTTCAAGTATCAACTTTACATCAAAATAAAATTTGCGGATGAGGTATTTTTCAATTGCACTTGAGGTGCTCAACGTATTGCCTCTGTCATGAGATATAATCCTACTATGCGGCTTTGCAATTGCTGGATTTAGCATTTCAGGTCGCACCTATATCAATCTACTTGGCGATGATTCAAAGGCTAATTAAGGTATCTATCACATTAAAGTTGATCGAGCCTAGAAGTTGTGATGCTATTACGAGTTTGATGGCAACAAATGTTATCAGCCCAATTCCACCTTGCATCTAACTAATTTTAATATTTTTTATATTTAAACAAGTCTAGAAATTTATATAATATTACATTTCATGTATTCATGTCTTTTACGTTTACCATGTAGGTATATTATTTTCATTATTTTGTTTTAGTAGATAATTTGATATTTTAGCCATCCATTTTTTTTTAATGTAGTTTGATTTTTTTTTTTTCAATAAAAACTGGCTGTTTTTAATTATGTTATCACTGAGACACTGACCTACAACAATCCAACTAATGAAACTAATTTCACACATAACATTTCCATTTGAAAAATATTAACGAGGAATACTACTGCTTTTCAGCCCTCGATGGGAAGTGAAGGCATTTTCCTAGAGTTAATAACTTTCTTTTGACTGGAATTTTTCTTTATATTTAATACAATTTGTTCCAAGAATAAGTTTCCAGAAAACAAAGCAAGAATTTGTACCCCTCGCTCTGCTCGTCAGTTCTCCATGATCAAAAGGACAGAATATCAGCTTTACAATCTAATAATGTAGCTATAGATTGGGGACAAAGGAGAAAGTAAACAGAGTTTGAAAATGCAATACCTGTAGTTGCAATATTTGCTTGCTAGAATAACCACTTAATGAATCCAAGCTGATACAAAGTGGGAATAAATGCTCACTAACAGGAAACTAATACATCGGTTTTAATGAGTCGAGTAATCTATAACATCAAATACGAATCAATATGCACCGATGACAGTCTGATTTGATAGCGAAACCAGATTTACATGACATCCTCCTCATAAAAAAGCTTCGCGTTGATCATCCGGCAAGGATAAATTTAAAATGGAAGCAAAACGTCTGACTTTAAAACCCCTTTCTGTCTCTAGTTCTCTACCTTGGCAATGTCAATGTGGCAAAACTTCAAGGACAGGAGAAAGAATGAGATGAATAATTTCATCAGACTATAAAAGAAAGCCTAAAGCTGTGCAGCCAGGAACTCATTCCATGTATCAGGTATACCTGGCAGGCACCAGTGCAAACAATCTTGAATACCTG
Organism: Alpinia galanga; assembly: GCA_037177395.1. Lineage (NCBI taxonomy): Eukaryota > Viridiplantae > Streptophyta > Magnoliopsida > Zingiberales > Zingiberaceae > Alpinia > Alpinia galanga. Next base: position 4,535,462 of record JBAMHZ010000117.1, read on the forward strand.
GCGTGCCTTTAATACTGTACTTGGATATATGACCTTCATCCCTCAGCTGGGATAACCCAGTGATATCCAAAAGCACAACCCTTGTGCCGTTGACTGGGCTTAAGGCAGCAACATTATTAGCAGCATTCTGCGATACCATGCTCCCTCCAGCGAGAGGCCTGGTATTATCACAGGTACCACCAGAATCCCACTCTCCGTTGAAAAAATGCCTGGGAGATATTGATCTATAGAATGCTTTCAGTCTGGGATGGTGTTGTAACTGGCTGTCTAACCACTTGATGACACTGTGAACAGCAAAGTCTTTGGCACTGCCCATGGCAGCAAGTTTTCTGTCAGTGTTAGGTGATCCATTAACAAACATTTCCCACCTATTAGCTCTAAGCTTCCCTCTGTTCCAGTGGTGGCCAGTGTTCAGTACCAGAACGTCAAATTTATGGAGATTTTGCCTTAAAAATGATGTTGGCCGATCAAGGTGCATTGCGCAACTAGTAGCTGGGTTTGACACATTTAGAGGTTCAATATCGCAGAGCGTTGCAGACCAGTAGTACAAGATGGTTGTGTTAGTGCTTGGGAACCGGTAAGCCCAACCATTTGGCCGTTTATCATCCGGGCTCATGGTAAAACCATACTGTAGCCCAACATCTTCGACATCTGATCTTTCTTTACCACCAGTGACCATACACATTAGTGACTGAAATTGTTGTCTTCCCAATGAATCTCCTACAAGTGCAATCGTTTTGTCCTGCATCCTGGTAGACATTCAACCCGTTAGAAGATAAAAGAATTGATTTCTCTATACCAACATAATAAGATAAACCTGTGCCCAGAGCTATGACAATCAAACACGCAGCAAAGATAATTGATCATAACAAATAAATAGTACCTTCTCAAGAAACTGGAGCCTTCAAACTCTGGCATATCACAACTTTCTGGTTTCCATCTGAATTTCTCATAGGAGAAATCTTCACGCTGGGTTAATCTGCATGACCAAGTTTCAGAGAGCCATTGCTTACATTCAAAACCAGAATATAAAGGTCTGCCCTCGTCAGCCACCCATTTTCCCTTGGCGAAGTTGCATGCTAAGAGAAACAATTATAGGATAGCACTTTAGGAGATGATTTCCAAATGTGTCTAAAATGCGAGTCAAACATGACGAGCATGATAAATGAATCTCTATCCTACTGCATCATCATAGGTTAAAATTTCTCCCATATTCCATGATGAAGAAGGTAAACTTTCGATATGAAGAATAAACTCATCCCGAAAAATGGAAATGGGATTACACAGGAGAGAAATATGTACAATATGAAATATCTTAAAGAATGAAACACTGACTTTTTATTTTTACAGTCTGCAACTCAAAACCTTTGTCTTCTTGTGTTTCTTCACTTGATGTTGTCAAACCTACTGGATTATCACTAAGAACTTGAACCACTGTTTCACTTATTTGATGAACAGAGATGTCGGAATCTGGAAAGTCTTCCTCTGCTGATGGATGCTTGTGCACATATTTCACATTGGCAACTGCAATAAGAATGAGTCACATCCTCAAATCGTCAGAGTAAAAAATATAACAATGACAAAGGTGGGGGAAATCATACAAATGAAATAACATAACCAACCTTGAGGAAACAAATCCTGCTCCTGTTGTTGGTGAAAAGGATCTTGGTGTGGTATTCTCTCCCATTTCCAAATAAGTGATGTTGTGAAGATGATGACGAGAGTGAGTGAAAGCTGCTTACCTTTCAGTCCGTTCAGACTTCCCAATTTCATACCTTTACAAGCGAGCCAAATCACCTTTTAGCTTAAGTATTTGGATCACATCATATGACACAATTTCCTGTCTTCCAAAGAAAAAAAATTTTAAAAAATGGCTGGCACAAGGTCAAATTGGGCAATATGTGAATGGAATAATCAAATAGCTTCATGAAGAATATATACTAAAATCATTCAGATCGTCTCTAGTCTCTCGCTTAAATTACCACTTGACTACAGAAAAATTTATCAACCTTCCATTCCAATATATTTACCTCTTAGGTTGCAGATTGCACAAACCACAGCATCAAACCTAACCAGAATACAAAAACCTCTTGGATTCCAATTTCCATAATAAATTCGTCGTTGATCTATGGATGCTAAATCATAAACCAGATGACAAAATTCCGCCCAATAATTTTAAATTCGTTCCTAGAATAACACATAAACATAAAACAGCACCCATGTTTACAACAGCTATAGTAGAACAATACCATGAATATTAAAAAAATCTCAATTTCCAAGAAGACCTTCCATCTCACATTTGTTAAACACTAAAGTTAAGTCCACAAAAGCTTTTGGCAGGGGTAATGGAAATATACTATATAGAAAACTCTCATTAAATAAGGTGAAGTAGGGTAGAAAATAATGGAATTGAAACCACACTGATGCAAAGCCTAGATATTGCAGTTTGGCAGATTCACATGTACGTTGAGTCACTGCTGGATGTGATTCTTGCTCCAAAAAAAAATTTGTTTATCATCAGATGATTAAATAACATAGCAAATAAAAAAATCTAAAAAATATACTTTTATTTATAAATTATGCAACACGCAATATTGCTAGATGATGGAACCATCTATTTCTGCATAGTCTTTACTCAAAAAAACTAGGCCAGCACGAAGTTACCTAGAAGGACATATGCAAGAAAACAAGGACAAAGCAAGTAATAAAATAGATTTCCTCAACTAGACTAACTTTTCTTATTTTGATCAAATAGCATGATTTGAATGTCATTTTCCTAACATGACTTTGTGATCGATCCTCTTCCAATAGAATTGCCCTTGATATTTTCTTGATATTTATAAACTCTATCTGAGATGAGATGTGGAAGAGGTCAAGCATTCTTTTGATGAAATTTGTCTACTCAGCCTTAGAAAGTTATTGCAGGAAGTGACTAATTTGAATGAGAATTCTTAACTCGCATAATAAAAACACAACCGATATGATACTTTCGGAATCCAACAATACTTATGCCAATGGTCCAGAGCAAACGCATTAGATTACACGAGGATAGCCGTGTAGAGAGTATGCAGATGAGTGATTAATCAAGCAAACTAATCAAGGAGGATACGATTATCCAGAAGTTACAGTTTTCTTTATGCACCATATTTCCAACTCAATTATGCATAAGACTAAAATATGAAGTGGAAAGAGAACAAAAAGAAAAAGTGTTCATCCAACATCTACCGGTCGCCATCCTTGTGCATGACGTTGAGGAAACATTCAGATTTTTTGCATCCGAACTTAATTTCGAAAGAAAAAAAAAAGGACTGAGGAACATCAGCGATCCGTATAACATGTCTCGTTGGCCAAAATCAAGTTAAGAATTTTAAAAAGAAAAACTCAGACTTGTCAGGCGGCGCTGGCCAAACTTCCCAGTTAACATCTTAGACTAGCTCAAGAAACTAATCATCTAACAAATATCCAACCAACCAAATGCTACAGGAAAAAAAACACGGTATTCCCATTTTCCAAGTTTCATTTTTCCAGCGGGAAAACTAACAGACGGTGTAGAAGAAGGGAAAATCGGTCCATACCGGTGCAGGGCGGGATCCAACCAGAGCGGCGGAAAAGAGAACGATGACGGAGAGGAAGAAGAAAGGGGACGAGAGGGGTGACCGCGGCTAATAATGGTTTGAGGAGGTGGCGGAGAAGTGAACGGGCAGCCACCGAGTTCTCCGACAAAACACAAAGCAGAGATGATTCCAACATATCGTTCGAGGCTTCGGATCACATAACGGGCGTTACTCACGCCGTTACGCATATACTTTGAAATTACCAAATAGTTATTTATATTTTTTGAAAAATGTTTGTCCCCCGTCGTTCAAATGTTAACTTAACCACAGACATCAAAAATAAATTAAAATTAAAATTAAAATTCGAATTTTACTGTAGACGAATATTTTAAAGATCATCCTTCCTTCGAATATAGATAAAACTATATTTTGAATTTATTTGATAGATAAATTAGGCAAAGATCATCTACCTCTAAAATTAATTGAATAAAATTTAAATATCTAGATTATTAAAAAAAATATCAATTTTATGCCTTAAGACATGTTGAAAAGTGAATAATGGCCCAATGATAAAGGTCTTAATAAATACTTTCAACACTTCTTTAAATTTATCAATTGTTTTCCTAATTTTATTAAATTATAAGATTATTAAACTCTTTCAACTAAAAATATTTGAATCATATTTAGTCAATTGTTGGGTTAGAGGATAATAAAACTAATGAAACAAGTTGGATGGAAGGGAATTTAAAGATTATATATATATATATAATATACATTTAAGAAGAATTCAACCCTTTTTTTCATTTTTAACTTATGTCTTAAACACGTATGGCACATTAAAACAGACAATTAAGTTAACACTTTTAAGCAAAGACCAACCAATGGTTAAACATGTCTTGCCATTACAAATTTGGCAAAGAAATCTTCGTTGATCATTTAGAATATATATAATAGAAATCACATGATATATAATCACAAATAAATAAAAATCTCAATATTTAAATATCATTAACTCTTTTTTTTTCTTCTTCTTCTTTTCTTATTTTACTAATGATTTGGAAACCACATTTGAGATATATATATATATATATTACACGCACTTGGTTTTTGATCGTCAAATTGACTAAAAATAATATTAAAGATATAATTTATAGTTTATTGTGTATAAAAATGTTATATATATATGCTCAATAATATATTAAAAATAATGATAGACATTTTGAAAATAATATATTAAAAATATAGTTTAAATTGACTGGTTAATCAAGTTATTCTCTCGATTGCAATTTGTTAATTATATATTTTTTAAAGTTTTAAACAAATAAATTCACTTAAAAAATTTTATTGTGCTGTTATTGTTTTATCTTTCGTTTTTTTTTTTTTTTGCCTTGATCCAAATAAGTTAAATTGTCTGAAAAATGAAAAGGTATTTTGGTCTGGTTCAAAGAATAGTGTCTTGTTTAGAATTGGGCGATCCTATTTGGGTAATTATTTTTCATATAAATATAAAAAAAAATGTTAAATTATTTAAAATATATAAAGTTGAAACATAATTGGATTATATTTATAAATAAAAAAAATAAATACAAAAGATTTAATATAGAAAGGGATATATGCAAATAAATGATGAGAGGAGTTTGTATTTGATAAAGTTGTTTTTATATATTTTAAAGAGAAAAAAAGTAAGGATCTATCAAAAAAGTCTTATCTTGATCGGCATAAAATTATGATAAAGTGAGACCCTAAAAGTAGAGCACTATAAGAGATTACGTGTAAATTGTAATATTGAAATTCACATTTTTCAAGTTAGTTTATTTGGGAAAAATGAAATCTTTTGACACAATCTATAATCTAGCTTGATCTTGAAACTTTGAATGGGTTTATAAGGTGTTAAACAAATAAGATCAGCATCTTTAAATAGATTAACTAGTCGATTGATGACAATTCTAATCAATTGAAGTATTAAGTAGACTATTAAATCAATTGCAATTCAATCAACTAAAAATAAGGGATTTGATTAAAATATACTAAATAGACATAAGATGATATTTGTAACCTTCTTAATTTGATCAAATACTTTTAATGGTTTTATAAAATCTCTCCATAAATATTAATTACTACATAATTAACTATAATACCTTAGGCAAAGAGACATAGTAAACCAACAAATGTTGAAACTATAGGAATGAGACTCCATCAAATATAATTCTTACATTCACTATTTATTTACATCTATCGATCTCTCTCTATCTTTTTATACTTATTTAAGGTTTGAATGGAATTTATGGATTATTTTGAAGTCATGAAATTCATAAGAACTAAGGTGTTAAGTGTAAAACATATGCTTAAGAACTTTTTTTTTTCTTTCAGAGAGGTAAATTTGTTACATTAAAAAACATTAATTATCATTAAAGTAGAATACTTTGTGTGGAGGAAATCCAACTTCCGCCTTGCCTCCCTCTCCAGTCGTCTCACCAAACATTCTCACCTAACTCCATCTCCCTACTTCTGAGAAAGAAACGAAGCTTTCTTGGATTCTGATAATTCTTTTAATCGTAGGATAATTATTTCTTTTTGCAGCATGGAAAATAATTGTTTGATGTTCTTGTTTCAAACCTAACGGTCTTCACTCCTGGTAGCTGATGGTCCCGGCTCCTAATCTGGGAAGCAGATGTATCTGAAATCTTTCTCTGTTTCTTTCTCTACTGTTTTCTCTCTTCCAACACTTTCCTTCTCCTCTGTGTTTCTTTCTCGAATGTTTATCTCTTCCAACCCTTTCCTTCTCCTTTCCCACTCCTGCTCCTCGACCTTGGAAAGATTTCTGCATGATAATTACTGAGCTCCAGTGCTTGTTTCCATGTGTTTGTAGGTTGCAATATTCTGTTTTTTTTTTGTTGCTTTCCGCTGTCTTGCATTAAACGTTCGTTCGAGTTTAAACTAATTCTCCTGGGAAGGATTTGCTAAGGCAGGTTGATGTAGAAATGCAAGATGCGAAGAGTGTCCAGATCTCGAAACCAGTGGCTTCGAGGCCTTCTCGCGGCTTTAGGTCCTTCCCTGAGCTCCCGATGAGTTCTTCTGCGTCCCTTGTTGAAAAACCAATCGCCAGTAAACCAAAAGCTACCAGATTTAGAGCAACATCCAGTGACTCGTCAGCTAAAGCCGTCTCGCTGATGGTGAGTTGATCTGAGATGAGAATTTTTTTTTTGTTTTTAATATCGATGTTCAGTTGCGAAGTGTTAATTAGAATGGGAAAAAAAAAATCTTCGGCATCTCCCTGCAGGATGATACATCGGCATCGGAGATTATAAGAACAAATACTCTGGTCAAGCCCACAGCAAAACCGGTTTCCCGGGCCACTGCTTCTCTCTTATCAAACCTGGTTAGTGTTTCAGTTTTATGCATGATACGATCAAAAACCTTGTTATTGATTTTAATGTTTCTATGCACTTTTTCACGAGCAGGGAAACACTGATTCCACTCGGCCAACTCCAGTTACGAACAACCAATTTGTGGAGCAAGCAAAACCAAATCACCACTCGTCTTCACAGCACGAACTGAAGCAGACGTTAGAGCAGCCCTCAAACTCGACGCAACAAAACCAAGAACTCGACGCGGCGAGAAATCAACAGCCGGCAGGGCAAGATCGGCAATCTTACGATGGGTATAACTGGAGAAAGTATGGGCAAAAGCAGGTGAAAGGCAGCGAGTATCCGCGAAGCTACTACAAGTGCACATATCCCACATGCCCAGTAAAAAAAAAAGTTGAGAGGTCGTTTGATGGGCAGATCGCCGAGATTGTGTACAAGGGTGAGCACAACCACCCGAAGCCTCAGCCTCCAAAGCGAGTCGCGCCGGGTTTACAAGAGCAGGCCTTTGTTGCCGTCGCCACCGACGAGAACAGTAGAGAGACGGGCAATCTGTCATGGAGCAGCTCCCTGCTGGAGGTTAACCCCAAGGAATTGTCCAGGGCTCCAAGCTTTTCTGCGCAGGTGCAGCCGCCTCATGACTGTCTAATTAACGCCAATTACGACAGCATCGCCAACCAGGCCGATGGCTCTACCATTCAGGTCCCAACTAGTACGGGAGCAATGGATAATTGCATGCTTCATGATTGCAAGAGAAGGTATGCCCGCTGCAGTTTACTCTACTGCATAGAAAAATAAGGTATGAATGGAGAAGGGCACAACACAATTCACAAAATGAACATAACCAGGTTTCTGAGAAAATTTTCAAACTGAAAATTCACAAGGTTTCACGTCATAAGAAGAATTATTGAGTTTGCCAGTATAGCCTTGTCTTTTTGTTTGCTCTTGACGACAACTAGTGGTAGGGGCACGTGGAGCAATGGCAGTATGAACCCTACTGGTATTGGGATCTATTTTCTGCCATTGTCACAGCGAGAGAGAGATTGGCGAGTGTGAATGTGTGATGACAAATTTCCTCCTCCAAGAATTATGGTGCGTGGAACACATGATTGGAAATTAGAAAATCTAGTAGAGAGGTGATTTTTCTTCTACTAGACCAAAGTTTTACGAGGGCCGATGTTTTAAGGGCTACCTACCGTACGTAGAAGACTTTGTCATAAAAAGTTTTGATGTTGTGAAGTTATCGCAGTCTGTGATGGCCCAAAACAGATGAATCTGTTGTTGTTTAATGACAACCAAAAGCGGAAATCAATTCGATCTTGCTTGGGAAAGGGCATACGTTTGATATAGGGGTGTGGCCTCAAAATATTATCCTGTATATTATACAATAAGCTTATTTGTTTATTCATTATTGTATCAAGTTAACCAGTTCTTTAGTGTCGCAGGAAGAATGAAGATCCAATTAGTGGTACAAATAGCGTTGGAGAAACTTTTACAGACCCTCATTCCGTGATTCAGACCTCTGCTGATTCTAACAACTCCGGAGATGGCTATCACTGGAGAAAATATGGACAAAAAGTAGTGAAAGGCAATAGTTATCCGAGGTAACTTCTTCTCTTTTTTTTGGCTCATTTCATTATAAATTTTATTCTCATGCTCTTGTTTGTTCTAAGCCAGAGTCAAAAAAAATAATTAAAAAATGGTCTGTGATTCTAAAGTATATCTACGTATACCTTTATGTAGTTAAGAAAGATTAACTGTTGTTGCAGAAGTTATTACAAATGCACAGCCCCTAAGTGCAATGTGCGCAAGTATACTGAGAGGGCTTCGGATAATTCCAACTATATCGTGACGACATACGAGGGAAAGCATGATCATGAGATGCCAATGAAGAGGACAAATTTAGTTGTGCCTAATACCGAAACACCGCCTTCCTGAGGATGATCGACTTGAAGTATTCCCTCACTAATTATAAGGAAAAGAAAGCAATTATTTCAAAACCTTCTGCAAAAATAAAAGAGGTTAATGGACATAGAGAAGAAGCTTAATCATCGCTAAGCACAGCTTGAAGGGGGAGTGTTTATTCAGCTTTATAATATCTCAATGTACAAATTTTTGATACACTGCATTGCATTGTTCGTAGATTCCCAAACTTTTGGTATTTATAATCACGGGAAAAAAAAATAATAAATTACTGTACTACATCAAACAGCTTTCTCTCTGCCGTCATAAAACTATCTATGTAAATGCAAAACAAATAATTATGCATACAGGGTATATATATCAAGAAGTGGGAGAGGCTTCGTTTGTACAATTTAGATTTCAAAGCCCTAAATTTGGCATTTTGATATATCAAGAGCCTATATCCAGGGAATTACTCTTTTCTCTATTTTGATCATCACAAAAGCCACGCAACAATCACTATAATGTTCTTAAATTATTATTAAAAAAATTGTATTTTGAATATTATGGTTCTTCCAACTGGCAGCTTACACCTCTGGATAGAAGACGGCGGAAGTCCACCAATGAATTTTCTTCTAGGAACACGGTCATGACATCTAACTCAGTTTCCTGATTTTCCAGACAAGAAACATACAATAAAGCAATTCAATCTTCAGAAATTAAACCAGAATAAAAATTTGCCAATTTTTAGTCTACCATAGTGCTACAGTTGGGAAAGGCAAGACACAAACTAGTAGTCTTGGGAGCAAAATCACAAAACACCATCATAAATGAAACTATTAGCGCAAGGGTGTCTAGTTTTATCAACTTTTATAAGTTCCTGTAGAGTCATTTGCTCTTCCGATCGCCGTTGTAATCGTCAATCAGTTTCGCAACATCTTTCCAGAAAATACCTTCAACAAGAAGACCGTCCTTGGTAAACCTGAAGACAAAGGGGAAAAAAAGGGTAAAGATACAAAACAAAGAAGCGGAGTTGGATCACATGGCAGTAGAAGCAAATTGCAACAAATCGACAAGAGCAATGGCTCTTCAGATTTGTTAGCACAGATGCATTTTCTTCCAATTAGGAAAGGGATAGAAATAAACTATGCACATTCTTTTATTTATTTTTAAAATCTAAGATAATGTCCATAATTTATGTTAAAACCCGACAAATATTAATTTTCTGTCTGTCGGTCATCTAAACGTTAACATGTCATCCAGGCAGTATTATGTTAACTCAGGAAAAAAAATACATGGCCGGTAGCATGGATAAAAACTAAATAAATAAATAAAGGATGCTGAATTTTAACACAAATTGTGGATGATATGCTAAATTTGGAATAAAAAAAAGATTTGTAAGAATATGTAATGGTAATGTTATATGCATGTATTAATCTGTATAAATATGTATCTTCAACCTTTCTCTACCTCTATCCAAAACATCTCTCTACATCAATCTCAAAGTCCTCATAAGTCTTGCATCTAAAAAAATCAGGATAATGTGTTACAATTGTTCTCTTAACAACTCAATTCCATTGTACATTTTAAAGATATTATTTATATTTTTTTCCAAATAACTGTCTCAATTAAATTTCTATATACATATATTATTTTAATGTTTTTTCATTTTTATATTATGCATCACGTGAGTCTTAAACTAGTACATGAAGCTACAAATAGCGACAGTCGATGCCGCCTGATTAATATATGATGCAGTGATATGCTGGTGCCATCAGGAGTTTGTTCAAGAAGGTGCAGGATAGCCAATATATGCCTTAGATGAAAGATAATAACGCTGCCCCACATGCATAATAGGTGACAATGTTTTACATGGTTCAAATAATTAGGGCATTACACAAACAAACAATTTGTACACAACTTACCATTTTGTGACACTCTTCGTCAGGACAACTGGCTTATTAGCAGAAATGGACTTTGGATCAGCACTGGCTATTGTAAGGGTGTAAATATCAGAAAACCTTGGCAGCTTGGAAGACACAACCAAACCAGTACTATAGGATCCCTGTTGCCAAAACAAAAAAAAAAAAAAACAATAGGTCATTAGCTTTTAAAAGATACAAGGATAAATGAGCTTAAAATGCATAGAGTGAACATTGATTTGGTGATGCCTAAACGAAAAGCTCCAAAACAGATTTATCAACCAGGCAAGAACACCTTTTCAAGAGGTGAAGGATCAAAGGGAAGACCACCTGAGAATCTGCTGTCTTTATTATTGTTAATCGGCAAAAATTAATAGGAATTTTCCTGCTGTCTATATATTATCATTTTATATATTTATCCTTGTTACTGTATAATAACAAGTAGCTTCTCATCTATTTACAATTAGATTCTTAACACTCCAAATGATTCAAAAATATTGTCAACTCAGCTCACAGAGATATACTAAATTCTCCACTTTGAAGAGTAAAGGAAAATTCCAAATGCAAAGTAACATTTTAGTCAAGGACGGTGCTAGCCAAGGAATCAGTCTCGAGAAAGAGTTGTCACATGCTCAGTGTGTGTCATTGTAACTCTGCAGTGATTGAGGCTTTAATGATGGTATCTCATTGTACCTCAGAAGAGTAACAATGATCCCTCTTTTGCATATGAAAGCAGCTAAGACACTCTAGGCAGATGTAGGAAAAAAAATATTCTGCAAATGGCAATAAAAGATGTACAAACCAAGTACAATTACGCAGTGTAACACAGTGTAAGATAGTATATATATCATCACAAGGGAAAAGAATGGCACAAAGGATCTGACCTTAAAGAGCTGAAGAAGTAAAGAAGGCATGCAGATTATCAAATAGAATATGGTCAAAGTTGCATCATCCCAAAACTTGAGAAGAATTCTCATGCAAAATAGCAATGTATGAGCTGTTTTGACCAATTATCTAATCTTACTTTTAGCAACACCATTCCATTAGGGGTGTACGAGGATAGGATGATAAAAAAAAAGCCACCTTGACTAGAAAGAAATGATAAAGATATGAAAACAATATTCCTTAGCAATGTCACACCTCAAAACTTTACTACACACACCAAACTAGATTCTTTTCTCAACAAATAAAGGGGGAAAATAGTTCAGGATGCTCTTTTCTTTAGAAAAACATGATAATTTAGAACTGTATAAAAACATGGTTGGAAAGTCAATCAAGCAAACCAGATTCAAAGCGATTGAGTTGGAACAGGAAGAGCAGATACCAATGCAATTATAACCCAATACATTGAGCACAAACAAGGAACACACAAAGGAATTGACCAGATTTGGATGAAATCAAGGGACATTAGAAAAAATCAATTTAAATTAGATCTTCCAGAGAATGAGGATGTTGGGAGGAAGAAGAATCAACGAACAATGGAGAGGAGAAAGGATACTTCTTCAATGGTTCTTGTCTCTCATGTCACACTTTCTTGCTAGCCCTATGAGGAAGATGATCAGTTGAGGACCTCTGGCAGAGACAACTATAATATACCAAACAAGAATAATTAATAATAACATGATTTATAGGGTTAATTGTTATGCATAATATAAACTTTACACGTTTTAACAAATCTATCACAAACTTTTTGAAGCAGTAACAAATCAATCACGCATTTGATTTCTGTCAAATTACCATTATGTCTTTCTTGCAATCCCTATTTTTAAATTGAACTAATGAAAACCTAAGGATCACAAATCACTATACTTAGAAGATCAGATGTATCATGCCAAACAAACTTAATAGATATAATCCTACGTTAAAACACAGTCTGTAAAAATAGAAGTAGCATATATAGAAATAAAACTATCAAATTCAGTTTGTAAACCACATATAATAAACAATTGAGTGGCAATACTGGACTAGTTTCCATCATTTGCATTTGGCTGTATCAGAAACGTCGTATAGATTAGCCAAATCTGGTTATTGACAAATAGGAAGAGTAAAAACATAGTATATGCTAATGTATTGCAGTAAAATAATTCATCCAATGTTCATCATAAAAATCTGCATTAATTGAACCGAACGAAACTCACAGCAGGAGGGTGAGTGAACAGGAACGCATTCTTCTCTTTTGTGTAACTGATGAACTGCAGCAGCGCGTTAAACACTACATACTTGCCCAAGTCAAAGGCGAAACTTACTATGAAAAATGCCAGTAAATTATCCGCTTCGTAACAAAAAAAAAAAAATACAAACTTTATAAACAACTTAAGAAGAAAAGGATATAATCCGATGCAAGTGAGAAGAAAATCCTTGTTTTCCGGGAACTTTTTCGGATAGAACTGTGCGAGGAGCGCGATCGCGATGATGATGGATCCGATCAGCAGCCTGACGTTGCTCAGCCTCACATCTTCAGTGTACCCCCGACTCTTAACGACCTGAATCCGATACAAGTTATCACCACCTCAGAAACCTTAATAACCAAGAGATCTAGGCAAACGAGAAAAACTCGAGGATACGGAAGGATTAGGGAGGGAGATGCTACCTCGGTGACGGATTCATCGAGAAGATGCTTGATGGAGTGATGATCAAGGAGGTTAATCTTTTTAGGGCTCTTCGCCGCGCCGCTGCTCCCCATATTCCACTGCTCTTATCGTTCTCTCCGAAGTCGCCTCCTTGTCCTCCGAGACAGGCCGGTTCTTGATACCCTATTTCCTTCTGTTAACGGGAGTATTTATTATTTTATTTATGTGAACGAAACGCTATTTAGATTATTTTTACGCTCGTAAAATGCAATCTTACTAGATACGCTGCTATAATTGAATCTGATATAATAAATAAAATAAGTGCTATTTTTGTAATTTGTATCATTTCTATTGTTTTATCCTTTTGATTCGCTTAACTCTTGTGTCAATCAATTTTACAGTCAATATGAAAGAGGTAAATTATAAAGAGCACTTTGTATAAATTTACTATCGTGCTAGCCACAAAGCTCTCTCGTGAAACCGCTTAACTAGATTTATACAATTCACACCTCATTCTAAAATCTCAAATTATAAATCATTTCACTATTATGTCATGTAATTTTAATTATCAATGTTCGAGTATCTGTCTCAATGCATTAACATAAATATGTTTACTATTATGTTATTGCAATGAATACTAAGGTCTCATTTTCCAATCATATAATATTACATTTAAGTCCTTTTTAATGAATACTATTTATACATAGCTCCCAATTCTCCCCTTAAATTGATCTAAAGATATTATGAAAAATTAGCTTGCTACACTTATTACTTATACTCGATTTGAGGATCTTTAGATGACTTAGTTATTAAGTCTTCTAATTGTATTAGAGCTCACAAAAGATGTGATCATTTCTTTAAATTGCACTTTGTTGATAATGATAATGCTATAGAGACAAATAAATTGTCAAAAAAAAAAGTCGCTCCAAGATGTACAAATTATATTAATAAAATTTCTCTTGTATTAATGATCTAGTAAAGTTAGTACCACAAATAAATTATAATAAAAAATATCACTGTTTTAATAATAGATTTGTGAGATATTCCTAAATCAAAACGATCTTAAGAATATGACATTGGAAATTTACCACAATTTTTTTTAGGAAAAAAATATATTTTATTTATAAACTACGTAAAATCTAAAGAATAAAAAATAGTGAAATTTTCATAACTAAATTATGTCACCTACAATCAATCATGGAACAATATAAAAAAATCACTATACATAAATATACATCGAATTCCATCAGAGTCCATTCGTCAGTAATAATTGAAGTGTAGTCACTGCAAATAGTTTGTATGGCTTCCTGTTGTTGCTGAAGCATTCTTCTTTCTAAAGAAAGAGAGATGCATGAATATTCGAATGAAGTTTAGTTTACTGGAGATTTAATTTAAATTTTTGGTCGAATTGAATGTAGAGAGATTGCAAACAATGCAATGATCAAATGACAAAAAGTAAGAGGTTAACAATCAACCATCATTCGGAACAATTACAAACACAAGGAAAATATGCTGATCCATCGAGCAGTTGATCCTAAAAGAAGATTCTGAGTTTCCAAATTTCTCCGTGAAATGTGGAAATCAGTCGCCCAAGATCCATTTTTTTCTACGAGCCCTAGAGGATCATGGAGAAGAAGGATGCGAAGGCTCCACCTTTGGCAAATTTCCCGGTTCCATCTTTCTCAATTGAATTCTCGTGCAAACCAGGAAGCCACCTAGAACCACTTGCAGTCCAACGGCGACTGCAAGAAAAGATAGCCCTACCTTCTTGCCGAGGTTGAGATGATCGATATCCGAAGTTCGTCCCGCGGTCTTTCCCCTCGATTGTTCTTGGCTTCCATTGCTGGCTTGAGGAGGGCGCGGCGAAGCGATGTCGATGTCTGGAAGGTGATCTCTGGGAGGCATACGAGGTGCAATTGTTGGGGATGGGGATGGGGATGGGGACGGAGGCGACAATGGGGAAGAAGCAAAGGGATCAACGGCGAGGACTAGCTTGAAGAAGAGCAAAGGGGTAATGAACAAAGCAAAGGTCAGAGATTGTAGGTCCATGGGAGAGAGAAGGGGAGGGAGGAGAGACGGAAGTCAAGGTCTCCGACCAGAGCGGATGGCTCCGCCTCCTTCCGCTGGCTGCAAAACCGCATAAAATTGGACGGAGAAAAGGAAAGATTAAAAAAAAAAAAAACACCAGAATGAGGAATGCGATGTGGTTTTATCTCTATTATTTTTCGTAAGAGTTTTAACTAAAAATAGAATTAAAAAGGGGGGTGGGGTAGAAAAGAAATGAATGGTTTGCAGCTCAAAGTTATGAGTTAGCCTAACCAAATTAGACGTTATGAAGTTATTGTTATGATTGAGATGATTTGCCAACTCCGCCCTAGCCCTATTAATTCATTGGCTTGACCATCTCCACGTCACCATCTCGTCTTAGACAATTTCTAGGTAGTTCACTTCGTAGGGCATTTTAGGAAATATGTCACTGCCTGTGAATGATTTAGGAAAAAAAAATGTTATCAAAGAATCTTTAAAATTGTATATACAAATGATACAATGGTCCTACTCGAATAAGATAATATACATCATGCAGGATGACGAGAGAGGCAGTGATTTGTCGCTGGATAAAGGCGGGGATTCGTCAGTGTTAATTGGTAGGGCAAAGTAAGGAGCAGCCAGCACTCAAGAGGTAAGTTTATTAGAGCTTCGAGCAATGTAAAAATGACGATTGTGATCGGCGGATAAAAGTTTTGAGCACTTGGAGCTAATGATTTTCTGGAGCTGTACACCGTATCAAAGGTGATATAAGCAATGAAAGAAAATACAAATTAATCCAAAAAATCATTCAGCGAAGGCCAGAGCCATAAGGAAATCAAAATAAATTGAGAGATTATTAAATAATCTGTTTTTTTAATTGTCCACTCCATTTTAGGATATCGTAATGGACATTTAAAAATTTCCTTCGGAACCTTTTATTATAAACTTTGCCCAACACCCCGTTTGAAATTTTAGCATGCATGCTAGCGGCAAATATAATTAAGTGCCACCTATATTTATTATGAAATAAAAATTTGTTCGGCTTACACTAATCAAAATAAATTTTTTTAAATGTTTACGGTTTCTACTTCACATTAAAAAAAAAACAAAGAATACAATACAAAATTATAAAACATAAAATAAATAAATTTACCAATATCCTTGTTTAAGGAATTGAATTGCTATTTACACAAAAGATGTTCAATGAAAAGAATAAAACAACTAAACGGCGTTTGGTGGATCATAATATAATAGAATGTGTAATGTAATATAATAGAATTAATATTATATTATTATATTTAATTAAGATTTGTAATATAATTTTTAATTATGAGAATGATTATATTTTTTTATTTGATATTCATTTTTACTATATGTCATCGATTGTTGATTATTACTGATCACGATTGGCCATCGGTTATCGTGAGTCATCGATCACCGTCGATCATTGTTAATGGCCAATGATCAACTGACGAGCAACAGTCAATCGACGAGCGAGCAGCGGCCGACGGTCTCGATCAGTAGTCTTTTAGTCGTCGACCGTCAGTGTTGACTTGTGTTGACCTTGTAATATAATCTGAATTATATGAGTTTTAATCTATAATCCAGATTATAAAATTACTATATATTTTATAATCCAGATTATATTATATTACGATATTAAAATTATATTAAATAAATAAATCTATTTTATAATGTAATTTGAATTATATTACAAAGAAAGAAAGAAAGACGGATTACGGGTACCAAAGTCAGTTTATTTCCTTTCCTTAAAAAAAAAAAAACTGCATACAGCGCATGCAATCAACAGTTGACCCCAAATAAAAGATCCACAGCTAGGTGATGGTGATTGATTCAGCTAAACATCTGCTCACCACAAGTGTTTTCCTTCAAAATGTCAACAAAAAAAAAAGAATAGTATTTTTTCCTAAAAATGCAGCTTAAGGTTTATGCTCAATATTGAAACAATACATATATTTTATTTCTATTTTTTTATCAAATATATTCGAGACTCCAGCAAATGTCACACAGGTAATAGCCGGTAGATTGGATGTCTCGTATATTGTCCATGCAAAAATTTCACTGAATGCTCAAAGTTGTATAGCGCTAAAGTCTGTTT